>JAJREH010000080.1:0-73384 GCA_023065455.1 Cladonia rangiferina
TTAATCTCTCTTTATTATCTTATAATAATATAATAGTAATAGTATAAAAGATTTAATACTAAAATTCTTATTATCTTTCTTTTAATACTATAAAGTATTAAAAGATTAATTTATTACTAAAAAGTATTATCGTAATATCTCGTTTATTTATTAATATTTTTTAAAAAAAAGGACCTCTAAATTCTTTTAATAAGTATTTTAATTCGATAGAAGCTTTATTCTAAAAAAATAAATTAAAATAACTTATAAACACCTTACTAATAATTCTTATATAGATTCTTTATTCTTATTATTATAACTAGCTTTACTAAGTAATAAATTATAAACTTAAATACTTTATTTTAAGATGAAATAAAAAGAGATAGTAAACTAAGAACTAAAAAATATAATAATATAAAAGAAGAAGAAGAAAGAAATTATTATTACTTTTATAGCTCCTAATAATATTTTTATTATTAATTTTTAAAAATAGATTCTATTTAATTTTTTAATAAAATATAATAGAAGTATTTAACTTCTTAATAAAATTAATATAATAATAAAATAGTTAATATTAATTATCTATTAACTACCTATACTACTAATAGAGAATATAAAGAACTTTAAAAAATAAAAGAAGAAGTTTTTTTTTTATATTTATAAAAATTTATATTAAGAATTTCTTATCCTTAAATAATATATTCTATATTATTTATATTCTAGATAATATATAGAATATATTTTATATTATTTATATTCTAAATAATATATAGAATATATTCTATATTATTTATATCTTAAATTTATATCTAAAGTTACGTATTAAGATATATTCTTTATTTTAGTTAATTAACTTCTATAAATTAATCTATAATATTATCCTTTTAATAAATTCTTTTTATTCTAAAAATAATTTATCTTTTTATTTTTTTAATTTAATATTAAGACTTAAAAAGCTTATTTTTAGTATTTATAAAGTAAAGTTAATTATAAACTTTAAAATAATTAAGTTATCTAAAAAATAATATAAGTATTATTATAATAATTTACTTATATATATTATCTATAAAAGTTTAAATTATTATTTAAAATATATTAAATTAAAAATAAATTATAGTAATATTTTTATTAATTATCTTAAAATTTATTAACTTTAAAAGAAGATAAGAGTTTTAAAAAAGAAATAAAATAATACTTTATTTAAAATATATTATTAATTTATTAAGATAAAATTCATTAAATCTTAATTAAATAAAATAAAAAAGTAGAAGATAGAAAATATTAAAATATAAAAAAAATAAAAATAAAAGTTTATTACTATAATAATTTCTCCTAAGTTTAATTTCTTTAGTAATATTAATTTTTTTATAATAAATTAGTTTTAGCTTACTATTAATACTTTATAATCTTTTTAAAATAATTAAATACTAAAGATAATTTTTATATATTTTTAATATCTTTATAATTTAATTATTTAATTAAATACTTTATACTTTTATTTTTTTTCTAATAATTAAGGATTTTCTTAATATTATATTTTTTATTATTAAAATTATTTAATAATAATATTATTTATAATAATATTTTAGAATTTATTTTTTTAAAAATTAAGATATAAAATATATTATATTTCTTTATAAACTATAGAAGATTTAATATATAATTTATAAAACTTCTTTTTTTTTAATTAAAAATAATCCTAACTTAATAAAATTTAAATTATTACTTAAATAATTTATCCTTAGATTTTTTTTTAATAAATATACTTTATTCTTTTTAAAAATATATAATAACTTCTATTATTTTTAATTATAATATATTTTAAATCTTTCTACTAGAAATTTTAAATCTATCTTTAATTTATTATAAATTTTTAATATTATATCTATAATTTTTTTTACTCTAAGTATAATAAGCGTTAAGTCTTTTAATATTAAAATAATATAAAATTTATAACTAAAATTTATATAATATAGCGTTATATTAATAATATTATATAATAAACTATTATATATAAGTTAAGCTAAGAGTAAGTAATTAATATAATTATCTTAATAATAGTTTATATAATATCTTAAATATTACTTAAAACTTTAATTTATTTATTTAATTTAACTATTTATCTTTAAATAAAAAATAGTATTTATTTTAAATTTAATACCTATTTAATCTATTAAAGAATACTAGAACTTTAATATAAATAATTTATTTTTATTTAAAATAATTTTATCTAGTAAACTATAAATTATAATTATTATTTATAAAAATATATAGATAAGATCCTTTATATTAAAAATCTTTTTATAAAAAATAAAATATACTAGTTTAATTAATTTATTATTAATAACTAGTATTATATTATATTTTACTTTAATAAATTTTTTAATTAATATAAAAAGTTTTATTATAAAATTTTAAATAATACTTTTCTAGACTTTTTAATAACTAGTAATCTATATTTAATTATAAAGTCTATATCTTATATACTTTATTCTTATATATAAATTATATATTTTAATTTAATCTTTTATATATTTTCTTATCTTTAGAAAATAGAAATTCTTAAATATTTTTATTAATATTTTTTTAATCCCTTAGTATCCTTTTAAGAATTTTTTCTTATAAAATACTTTAAATAGTACCTTCTTTAAATATAAATTTAATTTTAAAATATTAATAATTCTTAATTTATTTAATTAAATATATTATAGTCTTTAATATCTTTAAAAATCTTAAATATAATAATATCCTTTAGGAAATCCTTAGTAATTTATTTAATAATATTATTTAAAAAGATATTTATAATAATAGTTATAAATATTTTTAATTTATTTAGTTTTAATAAGCTATCTTTATTTTATATAAAAATTTATTTACTACTTTATTAAATATCCTCTATATAATTAATATATTTATTAAGTATATTTATAATACTATTTTCACTATCTCTAATATAATTAATTTTAAAATTAAATATTAATAATTCTTTATATTATCTCACTAAACGTTAATTTAACTCCTTTATAAATAAGAAATATATTAGATTTTTATAATTTAATAAGATTTAAACTTAATACTTAATTCCTTTAAAATAAATTTTCTATATAAAACGCGTTAACTATTATAAGTAATTCTTTATTATAGATTTAATATTTTATTTCTATATTTAATAATTTCTAACTATAAAATATTATAGAGTATTAATATTTTTAATTTTATTTTTTAATAATAATTATTTCTTTTTTTAAAAGTTAACTAAGAACTACTCTAAGAATATTATTTAAAGTATTAATATATATATATATTAAGAGTTTAGGGTTAAATTAATAAAGAATATTTATAAATAAAAATTACTTTTTTAATTCTTTAAAAAAGTTATCCTATTTTTTTAATTAAATAAATAGAATATCTTTTCTTATTAAGTTTATTAAAGGTAATATAATTATTAAATAGTTTTTAATAAACTTATAATAAAAGTCTATAAAGCTAAGAAATAATTAAATTATTTTTTTATTAATAGAAATTAATTATATTATTATATTTTTTACTTTAATTAGATCTATTACTATTCTCTTATTAAATATAATATATTTTAAGAATTTAACTTTTTATTTATAGAATTTATATTTAATTAATTTAAATCTAAAGAAGATTTTTCTTAATTTTTTTAAAACTTTATAAACTTATTCTATATATTATTTATATATATTTAAAAATATAAATATATTATTAATATAAACTATTATAAACTTATCTAAATATTCTTTTAAAACTTAATTAATAAATAATTAAAAGATAATAAAAGTATTTATTAGCTTAAAAAATATAACTAAATATTTATAAAACTCTTTTTTAATATAGAAAACTATCTTCTATTCCTCTTCTTTCTTTATATAAATATAGTTAAAGACGTCTAATATATTAAACTTAATAAATTATTTTTATTTTATAATCTATTTTAAAGTTCTTTAATTAATAGTAAAGAATAACTATTCTTTATTATAATTATATTTAAAGTTTAGTAATTTATATAAAATTATAACTTTCTATTTTATTTTAATATAAATAATACTAGGTATTTTATTAATAAGCTAGATTTTTAAATAAAATCTTTAGTTTTATTTTTCTTTTATAATTTACTAACTCTATTACTTTATTTTTTAATAATAAATAGATTAATTTCTTTATAAATTACTTTCTTAATAATAACTTAATCTTATAATTCTATAATTAATATTAAAATAAAGTTTAATTTATAATTTTTTTTTAAAATAGTTCTATATATTTCTTATAGTTATTAAATAATTATAGTAAAATAAAGATATTAATAATAACTTTATAACTTTATAATACTATTCCTTTTTTTAAAAAAGATTTTTTTCTAGCTTATTTATTATTTATACTATAATATTTAAAGAGTAATTTATTTATTTAATAATAAATTTATTTTAACTAAATAATATTTTTTAAGCTTCTTAATTAATCTAAAGTTTAATTTTTATAAGTTATAAAATTCTTAAAATAATATTATTAACTCCTCTTAATATTAAATTAAATTAATACTTTAAATATTACTAATTAATTTTTAAGTTAAGTATTTTAATATACTCTTTAATTATTTTTATTTTAAATTTATTAAAGTTAATTAAAGTATATAATATTTATATATAAAAAAATAATAAATTTTTTTTATAAAATTAAAGTTAATTAAATCTCTTATTAAATTATTATTAATAAGAATTTTAATTATTATTTTTTTAATTCTAGTTTAGAACTAGAGTTTCTTATTATTATAAAACTTTATAATAACTATAATTTTAATCTTTTTATAAATTTTATTATTTAATTTATTTATTAAAGAATTATTTAATTTTTTAATTTTTATAAAGAGAAATTATATCCTTCTATACTAATTTTAATAAAAACTTTAAGTAAAATCTTATTATAATATTTTAGGAAATTAATTATTTCTTTAATAACTTACTAAACTATTTTTTCTAATCTTAATAATATTAACTTATTATCTAGTAATAAAATACTTTTATTTTTTAAAAATTTAAAACTCTATATAGTTTTTATATATATTATATTAAATAAATCTTTATAATAGTTTTTTTAAAAAGTTCTATAAATTTCTTAGTTAATTATTAATTTAATAATAACTAAACTATTATTATAATTTATTTAAATATAAATAAATTAATTATTTATTCTATTTATTTATTATATAGGTTTTTATATAATACTAAGTAAAGTTTATATATATCTTTTATTCTTTTATATTAATATTTTATTTCTTCGTAATAAAGCTAGCTATAATAATACTATTAATAAAAATAAAAGACTATGTTTTTATAACTATACTAGTTAATATTATATATATAAACGCTATAATATTAAATAAATCGCGGAAGTTTTTTATAATAAATAATATTATCTATTAGTCTTTTATAGAAAACGACGTTATAAATATTTTTCATTGAAAATAATATTAATAAAAAGTTAATAAATCTTAAAGCCTTTAATAAGTAGTTATTAAGAAGATATAATAACGTTAATAAATAAATTAATATACTTACGAGAATATCCTCGTTTTTAAAGAGATAAAAATAATAGAATCGTAGCTTTAAGTAAAGTCGTAGCTTTATTAGTTATAAGTATAATAACTAGAGCTATAGCTAACAAGGCGGCGGAGAGTACTATAGTAAAAGTTACTAAAAATATTATAATAAAAGCTACTAGTAGTCTTACTTAATAATATATTAAATAATAAGATTTAAATTTATTAATAAACTTCTAGGTATTACTAAGTACTTTAAAAAAATATTAAATATTATACTTATTATTATAATCTTTCTATTTAACGAGATAATAATCTTTATTAAGTTTTTTATTTAGGAAATATTTAATTTTATAAAGAGAATTAACTAAATTTAAGTCTTTCTTTTTAATAAAACTAGATAATAGTAATAATTATTAAAAACTAGATAAATATACTAAATAATAATAAGATCCTAGTATTAATAAAATCTAACTATAGTAAATTCTATAGTAAAGTAATATTAATTAGTATATAGTATAGCTCTATAATTTAAATAGTACTTAATACTTAATAAGATTTATATTATAATATTATTCTTTTCTTTTATATAGAAACTTCTATAATTATTTATTTAATTTCTAAAATATATTTAAATATTAATAAATTAATTATATAATATTTAGATATCTTATTAATATTAATTATATATAAATAAAGTCTTTATAATAATTTTAAGTATATTTATTTATACTTAAGTATCTTTCTTTATTAACTAGTAATAATTTATTAATTAAAGAGTATTATCTAAATTTAAAATCTTCTATTATAAAATTTAAATTTATTAATTTTATATATAAAAACTTTATAATATTATTAATAATAGTAATTTTTAATCCTTTAATATTATAAATAATTTATAGAGTTCTAATTTATTAGAGTATTTATAATAAAAGTTAATTATTAATAAGAAGTACTTAATTATATTTTAATATAACTTTTACCCTAGTTTCTTATAATTATATTTAGTATATTTAATTTTATATATTAAATAACTTTTTCTTTTTATTAATAAATTATTTCGCCTTTTATTAATTTTTAAATTTAATATTTTTTATATATTTTACTATTCCTCCTCTTTCTTATTAATTATAATTAATAGTAGAGGTTCTCTTCTTTATTCTAATAATAACTTATTATTATTTAAATATAATAACTATAGATAGAAAACTGGAAAGATATTTTTTATAATTAAAAAAAATCTTAACTTATATTATCTTAAATAATTTAAGATTTTTATAATTTAATAACTTATTTAAATAAATAGTTTTAATATTTTTTATATCTAATATTACCTTATTATTAACTTTAAATTTTAGTATTAAATATTTTCTTTTATTTATTTACTTTACTTATAAAGTTTATATTTATAGAAGTTATTCTCTTAAATATTTCCTAAGCTTCTTAATTTTTATAATAAACTTATTAACTATTTTAATCTCTTACTTTACTCTTTATATAGTATTATTATTTTATAAAATAAATAACTTAATACTTAATCTAGAAATATATTCTTTTATTATAAGAAATAATAATAATCTAGTAATATTTTAATTTATATTTACTTTAAATTTAATTATAGATAAAAAGCTTATTTAGTTAATTTAATTATAATTAATAAATACTTATAAATATTATTTTAGTACTATATTAATATTTTCTATTTAATTATTTATCTTAAAATGAAATAATATTAAAAGCTTTAACTTTATTTCTAGTTATTTATATAATTATAACTAAAAATATATAATAAACTAGATATCTTTATCTAATATTATTATTAATAAGTATCTCTCTTTTTTTTATATTTATTTAATAAATACCTAGATAATTACTTTAATCTTAAGTAAATTTAACGTTATAAATCTTTTTTTTTAAATAATCTATTAATTATAATTATAATATATTAAAAAAAATTTCTAAATATTTTATAAACTAGTAGCGGTGTAATAAAGTTTATTAATATATTTATTTAATACTTCTTAGAGATTAATAATAATTTAAGAAGTTTATATTTTTTATTCCTATAATTTTTAACTTACTTATAGATATAATAGTTTTTAATATATCTTAATATTAAGTTTATTATATATAGCTAGTAGTAATAGAAGCTAGTTTTTATATATATATTTATTTATCTTATATAACTTATTAGAGAAGTTTTATATATTATTTAAAAAACTTTTATTCTTATATTATTAATATTAAATATATATAGTTTTTTATTAATATATAATATCTTATTTTTTATCTTATAGTTTTTTATTTTAATTCTAATCTCTTACTTTATTAAGTTTACTAGTATTTTTCTATATTTAACTACTTTATAAGTTATAATTCTCTACGTTATATTATTATTTAAATATATATATATTATTTACTTTATTATCTCTTCTATAAATAAAGAGTTTATTAATTTCTTTATTAACTTTTTAATAAGTTTATTTATATTTAATTTCTTAATAAGGTTAACTCTAGTTAATTTCTTTATTATCTTTTTAATTAAAGCTTTCTTTAAGAAGTTTAATAATAATTTTTTTATTAACTTCTTATTATTTCTAGTTTTTATTTACTAAGGTTATAGATTATAAAGTATATAGTTTATATTTCTAGCTTAAACTTATTTAATAATATACTAATAATATTAACTACTCTTCTTATTTCTCTAATAAAATATTTCTTTTTTAATATTATTTAATTTTAAAATTCGCGTTAAGGATTATTATTATGTTCTAGAAAATTATCTAAGTGTCTTATTAAATTATTAAGCTTAATATTTTACTTCTCTAGCCTATATTTAATTTTAAAGTTAAATTTTAATAAAAATTCTATTTATCTAGTCTAGTATCTATTAAGTTATTTAATAATTATAAAATATTCTAGATTTTTATAATTAATTAAAACCTTTATTAAATTATTTATTAGAGTTTTTATAAGCTTTAAGTACTATTCCTTAAAAACTTAAATAATAATTAAAAATTCTTTATTATAAATCTTATAATTATATTCTAAAGATATTATTCTATAAGATATAAATATAATTAATTTAAGAACTTTATATTTATTTCTTTATAATAATATTTTAATAGTAATATAATCTAAAGTATTAATTTCTATTTATATTTTATAATTTAGATTAAAATAAACTAGGATTAAAACTTTAATAAATACTTTTTTTAATATTTTAAATACTATTATCTTAGGTTTATTTAATACTAGCGGGAATATTATATTTAACTTAATTTTATTAATCTTTAAAGTTATTATCTTGATTAAGTTTATTAATAAAGTTATAATTTTTAAATAAATCTTAATAAATCTTTTATAGAAATTAATAAATTTTAGAAATAACTAGATATCCTTAATATAATAAGACGTTTTCTATTTTATAATAATTTTAACTTTTTTTAAATCTATCTTTAACTTCTTTATAGTTATAATTAAACTAAGGTATTTAACCTTCCTTATATAAAAATTATACTTATTAATATTTAAAAATAAACTTATTTATAATAACTTATTAAGAATTCTTTATATATAGTTAATATATTTTATTATTAAGTTATTATAAATTAAGATATTATCTAGATAAGCTATATAAAAGATATTTAAATATTTATAAAATATCTTATTTATAAATACTTAAAATATAGCTAGAGTATTATAAAGTTTAAATAATATTACTATATACTTAAATAGTTTATATTTTATAAGAAATATTATTTTCTCTTTATACTTCTTCTTAATTCTAATTTTATTAAAGGCGGTAATAATATTAAACTTACTATATATTTTAACGGTATAAAATTTAGTTAATATATTCTTAATTAATAAAAATATATTTCTATTCTTTATAGTAAGAATATTAAGAGTTTAGTAATTAATATAAATTTATATCTCTTTATTTAGTTTTTTAACTATTAGTATTAAGATTATATATAATAATATACTAAATCTAATATATTCTTTACTTAATATATTATTAATATATTTCTTTATTACTATTACTTAATTATAAGATATTCTATATACTCTTTTTATAAATAATAAGCTTCTAGGAATAAGATTAATTATATAATTTATTAATTATTTTAATAATAACTTATTAATCTTAGTAAGACTCTAAATCTTTAGTTATTTATAATATTATTTTAGAACTCTCTATCTTAACTACTCCTCTAAAATTAGCTTCTTTTTTATTTTATTAAAAAATTTCTTATAGTTATTTAGACTAATAGTTATAATATTTAATATAAATTTATAAAATTTTTCTTTCTCTCTCTTAAATAAGCGTTTAAAGTTCTTTAATTATATTATTATTATTTAATTACTTATTCTCTTTACTAGCCTAGTAAATATATAAACTAATATTTCTATAATATTATTTAATAATCTTTATATTTCTTATTTATCTTTCTTAGTATAATATCTATTGTCAGGGACTGGGGCAGGTGCACTCGATGGTGACAGGGCTAGGTAGTATGATCGGATTAATAGCTATGAAGGATCTAGCTATGTAGGAGCTGCGAGCTATGTGCGCTCGGCAGATGGCCGCTAGCCGGATCGGGCCTAGCGCCATGGAGCTGCCAGAACCGTGACACTACCTCCCCTTCTAAATGGCAACGTCCTCGTTGCCTCATAATCCTCCCATAGCCCCTCTATCCCCTCAATGCGACAGCTATCTGATGCTCCATCCATCTATCTATCCTCCATCGACCAATCAAAACGTCCTCTGCCCGCATCCATCACATCTGCAAGCTCCTATGTGCCCCCAAGATTCCAAGCTTTGCCAAGCTTCCTTTTTCCGAAGGTCCAGATCTGGGCGACAGCGATGTTGCGACGACTATGTATGAAATGCCTTGTGAATACACGCTCCGGTGCATTAGATGGGTCTTATTAAGCGACGAAATATGTCTGTATGTCAAAGGAATGGATTGATGTTAATAAATGGCCTGTCGGGGGATTTAGAATGGAAAAGTTGAAAAATTGAAAAGAATGTGAGCATTTCGCGCAGCGATCTGCAAGCAATAAAAAATGGTGGCGCTCCACCTGCTTGGCATCCGGACTAGCCCTAATCTGGCATAGTCGCCCTTTGTTGTGTTGAGCAGCGCTGGGTGGTCATCTGCGGTGGGGAGCGACATATTGCGCCCGCAATATTTGGTGATACCTTGTTTCTATTCCAAATTCCCCTTGTGTAGACCCTTGTTTTTTCTTTTCTTTAAGACGACCTGCCTAACAAAAGGATCGTCTTGTCTTCTTATTATTCCTCGTCTGCTTAACACGGATCACCACCCAATCTTGGTGGTCTCCTGTTCCGATGCTGGGGACTTGTCTTTTTGTCAGTATTAATTCACATGCAGTTCCCTTCTACTTAACACTGATCACCACCCAATCTTGGTGGTATACTGTTTTGTTGCTAGGGATTTCTTGATGTTGCTGCCTTTGCGAGCAACCTTGGTATTGATTTTATGCAGTTCCCTTCTGCTCAACACTAGATGCCACCGAAAGACGCTCTTGCCTGGTTCCGGTGGTTGGGATTTCTTCTTCTTTACTGATTATTACCTCAACATCAAGCCTTTGCTTCTCGCCCTGCGGGACTGTCTTTAGGTATTGCATCTGTCTTAATATTAAGCCATTTGCTCGCCCCATCTCTTTGTGGGAATGCTAGGTCTTTTAATCAATCCGCAACATTGAGCTACCGTATGCTCAACCCGTCTTCCAGGAATGTTAGGTGTTGAATCCCGCTGAAAGGTAAGGTTAGATACGACCCTCTGAGCTTCGCAAGGCTGCAGGAAGAAGGATAGCTATCAATATGTTAGGGACTGGGGTAGGTGCACTCGATGGTGGCAGGGCCAGGTAGTATGATCGGATTGATAGCTATGAAGGATCTAGCTATGTAGGAGCTGCGAGCTATGTGCGCTCGGCAGATAGCCGCTAGCCGGATCGGGCCTAGCGCCATGGAGCTGCCAGAACCGTGACATCTATATATTATTACTAGCTTATTTTCTTTAAGATAATTTAATATATAATAATTCAAATTAAATATTATCTTTCTAAAGTTTAGTAAGATATTTAAGTTATAAAATTTAAATTAAAGTATTTTAAGAGTAATATTAAATTTTCTTAATATTATTATTAAATATTATATCTTATTAATATATTTATTTAAGACGAATTTAATCTATATTATATAGATAATATTTAGAGTATATTTATAATTTATAAGTTTTAATATTAATAGCTTTATTAACTTAACTAGCGATATTTTATATTTTCTAATAAATTTAAAGTTAGCGAATCTTATAGTAAAGGTTTTTATATCTATAAAATAAACTATTTTTATTAATTCCTTAATAATATATATATAATTTATAAAGTTAAATTATTTATCTTATTAAAGCTTATCTTAATATAATAATAATATAATTATAATTAGAGATTAACTCTAGTCTCTTTTTAATTTAATTAATTTATTATATATATTAATTAATAAGTTCTTAGCTATAACTTAACTAGAAATAGTTAATTTTTTAAATTAATATTTAGAAAAGAATCTTTACTTTAATCTTCTAATTTATATTTAATCTTAAAGATTATTAACTTGAATTCTATCTTAATCTAAGTAAATAATTTATTATTTTTATAAGATATATTATTATCCCTAATATAGTAATTAAACTTTAGATACTTTATATATA
Source organism: Cladonia rangiferina (assembly GCA_023065455.1). Lineage (NCBI taxonomy): Eukaryota > Fungi > Ascomycota > Lecanoromycetes > Lecanorales > Cladoniaceae > Cladonia > Cladonia rangiferina. The sequence continues at coordinate 12,277 of JAJREH010000080.1, forward strand.
AATTCTTTCTTTATATTTATATTAAAATATAAAGTAGTTATATTTATTAATTTATTCTCTAGAAATTATTAGAACCTTTATATTCTTTATTCCTTTTTTATTTATAAATATTATCGCTATAGTCTTTTTTCTCTTTATTATTATAGATAAATTAAGTGGTTTTAATTTATATATTAAACGTTAAGTTCTACTTTATTTTTAAATTATATATATAAAGTTAAATTATAAAGTCTTTATATAATATTAATCTTAATCTAATAATTATCTTTTCCTTAAATTTTAATATAATATATTTTTTTAGGTTTTAAATTTTATAATTCTTAATATATTCTAACGACGTAATAATAAAAGTAAAGTAAAAATAAAAGATATTAAATATCTTATTCTTATTTTTAGTTCTTATAGAGAATATAGATATTTATATATTTATCTTAATTTAATTAATCTTATTATAAGTACTAAAGTTCTCTTTTAAATTAATAAGAACTTATTTATAATATTTATAAAGATTATTAAAATTTAAGTTAATTTATAACTAAATAATTATAAATATATAAAAGATATATTTATCTTAAATATAATTAATCTTAGATTTCTTTAAATTAAATTAATAGACGTTTTACTTAAATTTAAATAAAATATTATATTTTTATTACTTTTATTTTATTTAATTTTTATTAAATACTAGCGTATCTAAGTAATTTTTATTATACTTAGGTATAATAATATTTATTAAAATAATAAGAATAAAGATAAAAAGTATATTTAATATATAATAAGATTATATTATATTTTTATTAAAGTTCTATAGATTTTATACCTAGTTATATATTACTTTCTTTAACTTTAAGACTAAGATTTTATTTTATTTTTAAAGTATTTTTATATTATCATAATATTTATTTCTAAGTTAATATAATTTTTTTATATTAAGTTTATTAATAATTAATTTATTCTTAATTTTTCTAGATTTTATTTTTAATAATATATAATTCGTTTATAATATTTTATAATTTATATTAAATTTATTAATTTCTTTTTATAATTTTTTTACTTAATTTATATAGTACTAGATATTATAAATTAAAATATATCTTATATATAATAATAAATAAAATAAGAATAGAATAATTTTTATATATAAATTAATTAATAAAGAAGAAAAGAAAGGATAAAGCGTTGTATATAGAAAATATAAGCGCTTAACTTAATAATAGCTTAATATTAATTCGAGTACTAACTAGATAATAATTAATCACTATAATAATATTATAATACTAGATTAATATATAAATATATTTAATTATATCTTAAAAATCTTTATACTAATTATTAGTAGTTTTATTAATTATTTTAATAAATATATTCTTTCTTATAACTACGATTTATTATAAATTATCTTTATTAACTTTATTTAAATAATATAGAATTATATAGTCTTTCTTATTAAAATTAATAATAAAACGTTATTTATTAATAAGTATCTTACTACTATTTTTAAGTTTAGTATATTTAATATAGTTATTTTAAAGTTAATTAATTATATTATATTGTTATGGATCTAGGTCTGCTCCTGGCAGCCCTAGACCCCATGGGGGCTAGCGGCCGGTAGCCGAGCGCACATATCTAGCAGCCAGGATCCTAGATAGACCTTCATAGTAGTATTCCGATGATATCCTAGTATATACCTATTCAGGTCCACTAGATCCCTCACATAATACTACTATCTTTCCTTTCTTCGGGGTGTATCGCGAGGTATACCCCACCAGCTGTTTTGAGCGACGGCATTGGCAGCATAGAGCTGCCCACCAGATCCGTCGCAGGATCAGAGCTTTGCTCAACCATCGACTACCTACGACCATCAGCTCTACCATTACCTAGAGCTCCTCGCCCCCAGTCCTTCCTAACCATCGATCCTGCCTCACATCGATCCGACCTCACCACCGTCTTCCTACCAGAGCTCTGCCTCAACACCTCAGCAGCTCTACCAGAATCCCTCTACCCTGAACCCTCACCGAGATTCGATTCTTTTGCTAGATCATCGAATCCTCACTATCGCCCTTACCTGAATCCTCCACCCGATCCTCACAGACATACCTATATCTTCAGAGCTCTGCAGCAGCTCTACCAGAATCCCTCCGCACCGAATCCTTACCTTATCCTCACCTACCACCAGATTCGAGCGACCTCCCGAATCAACACCGCCTTAGACGATCCTTTAGGTAGGCAGTTCGTCTCAACAAGAAAAAGCATGGGTCTACACAAGGAGAATTTGGGATATGCACAAGGTATCACCAAATTCTGCGGGCGCGATGTTCGGCTCCCCGCATCGCTGCAGACCACCGTTGCTTCACACCGACAAGAAAGAGCAAGGGTCTATACAAGGATTTGGGATAGGAACAAGCTACCACCGAATTCTGCGGGCGCAATGTGTTGCTCCCCGCTGCAGACGACCAGCACTGCTCAACACCGACAAGGGGCGACTATGCCAAATTGGGGCTAGTCATGTTGCCAAGAAGGTGGAACGCCACCACTTTTTATGCTTGCCTTTCGCTGCGCGAAAACCACATGCTTTTTCGATTTTTTCGACTTTTCAACTTTTCGATTCTGAACCCCATGGCAAGCAAACCATCAATATCAGCTCAATCCTTTGACTTCCTAATACCTGTCGTCGCTTGATATGGACCACCCAAACCACCGGAGCATCTATTCACAAGTGGTTTCCTGCATCGCTGCTCCTATGTCGCTGTCGCCCGATATTCAATCTACGGGGAAAAGATGCTTGGCAATCCTTGGCATCTTGCGGGACCGCGCTGGAGCTTGTAAACACGGCAATACGCGATGGAATTGGTGGAATGCGGGCAACGAGCGTCCTGATTGGTCAATATGTATGTAGATAGCTGTCGCATTGCTGTCGCATAGAGCAGGATCTGCGGCAACGAGGACGTTGCCATGTGGAGGGGGGGATAGTGTCATGGATCCAGGTCTGCTCCTGGCAGCCCTAGACCCCATGGGGGCTAGCGGCCGGTAGCCGAGCGCACATATCTAGCAGCCAGGATCCTAGATAGACCTTCATAGTAGTATTCCGATGATATCCTAGTATATATCTATTCAGATTCACTAGATCTCTTATATATATAAAGAATTTATAAGTTTATTATTAAAATGAATAAAACTCTTATAAATTATTTATTATAATTAGTTCTAGTTAATTATTTAGTTTATTAAATATTCTAACTTCTATAAATAACCTAGTTTATAGAGAAAGATTAGTTATAAGAAAAATATCTTATTATTAATAAGTTAAGCTAGTTTAATTATAATAATATTTAAACTACTTATCTTTTATATTAAAGAAAAATAACTGTATTATATAGTTTTTTTTTTAAAATTTTCAACTTATTCTATTAAATAAAAATAATAATAATAAGAAGAATAATTAAATTATATTAGAAACTAGATAAATATATTAAATAATTATTACGGTCTGGCTATTCGTTATTTATTTACTTATTTATTAACTTAATATAACGTTATATTTATTTAGCTTAGTACCCGTAGTTATCGCTACTATATATTAATATTAATCCCTTACACGCTCTATAGATTTCTTTTTTAGCTTTATTCTATTAATTATATTATATCTTTATTAATTTATTCTAGGCTAACTCTTAATAGTAGAATAAAGCTTATTATTACCTCTACTCTTATAAATATATTAATAAGATTAAATAAATAGTATAACAACCATTAATATTTAATATTATAAAGAAGTGATAAAGAAATTAACTTTTAGAATATAATAATACGTTTAATAGTTAGTATTAAATCGTTATTAAATAAAAACTATTTAAAATAGTATATTAGTAAAATAAAGTCTTAAGAAAAGCTTATAAATTAAGAATAATATCCGCCTTAAGATAATATAAGTATTAATATTAAAACGAAAAATTTAAAATCTCTATATAAACTTATAACTATTTATAATAATTTAAAGCTATACTAGCGATATTCTTATAAATATAAATTAAGTTTATAAGAAGATCCTTTAAAAAATAAGCTACTATTATATTAACTTTCTACTAAAAAATATAACTACTAGCCTTAAAAATATTAGAACTCTATAAAATATCTAAAATACTAGTTAATTATAATATTAGGTAAGAACTAATCTAGTTAAGTTATTATAAATACTAGATAAGCTTTACTAGAAGCGAGATATTACTCTCTCTTATATAAAAGAATAAAATTTTTTAGTAGATAAGATAGATATAGTCTACACTATAGCTTTATTAACTTAATATCTTAAAAAAGTAGTCTAAAAGAAAGTAAGAAATTTAAAAGTAGAAGAGGTCCGTTGAGAACACTATATAGAAAAGTTAGAAGAAGAGATTATAAACTTATAAATAGCTAAATATATATTATCTAAATAAATTACTTCTAGCTCTATAGTTCTAAATATAAAGTATTTATAAAAAATCCCTAACCCACTATTATTCACTGAAGTAGATAGTGAGGTGTTTTTAAAGAATTAAATTTAACGCGTTTAAGATAAACTTATTATTAACTAGAATTATTATATAGATAATAACGCGAAAGTTATTTATATAATCTTATGTATTAAAGATATTATAATTTAATATATTTAGATCTATTATATTAATAATCCAAGCTACTTTATTGGCTTAGAAGATATAATTTAAATTCTAAATAATATTATAAGCGATCCTTATAAGAAAGATAATATACGCTATAGTTTTAAAAGTTTAAGATAGAAAAATAATAATCTTTTTATTACTTTTTATTCTAGTTTCTATATATTTATTAATTACTTAAAGCTAGACGAAGAAACTATAATTAATAAGTTAAAGAATAAGATTAATTTTTAGCTATAGGAGATTATCGCTATTATATTTATAAAGTTTAATATATTAAAGTAACTAGTAGATTTCTGTTAGAAGATTAATCACTAGTAATAAGTAATAAGTAAGTATAAAAACCGCGCTTTAATAATAATAAATTATCTTACTATTTATACGACTTTCAATATTATAATTATAATTTAAGTATAGAAAACTACTTATATTATTACCCCCATCTATATTATCTTTATAAAGCGTTTTTTTATTAAGTTATTAGTACTCTCGTAACTCTATTATTCCTAATTACCTTATAAAAATACCTTACTAGGAATAAAGAAGTTAATGAAGTATTATAACTATAATAAGGAAGAATATTTCTAGGTAGTATACCTTAAGCGTTATTATAAGGTAATTAGAGAGATTAATAATAAAAAAGATAGAAAGAAAGACTTTAATAAAATAGTTAAGAATTTATTAAATTTAGAAAACTAGTTATTCTTAAGAAAATCATCTCTAAAAATCTTCTATTCTTATTATTAGTGGATTTATATAATTCTTTTAATAAATATTTATTTATATACCCTATTATATTATTAGTTTAAGAAAAGAAATATTAATTTAAAGCTTTTATTAATACTAGTACTACTACTTATTTATTTATTAATAAAAAGAAAGTGTAAATTTTATTTAATATTCTTAATATTTTGTCTTTATTTTTATTAAAACCCCGCTATCTCTACGATTATAATAGTAAAATAAGAAAAAAATCTATTATCTATATTATATACCCTTTTATAAGAGTAGGTAATTATTAAGAATTTATTATATTTATATTAATTACTAATCTTAGTAACTAGTATATTATCCTAGAGAAACTCTAAATAAATAAATATAAGATTATATTGGATATAACTAATAACTATATTATCTTTATTCTAGAATAATATAATTATAAAGGTATTCTATAAGTTAAACCTCTTATCTTTAGTATAGTTATTAAAGTTGAATTTAATATAATAAAGCCGCCTAAATTAATATTAAGAAAGTTTTTAAAGGAGTTTACTTTAGATATTAAATCTAAGTTAAATTAATTTTAAATAAATAATTAAATATCTATACCCCCCTTATTTAAAGAAGATAAGTTATTAAATATTTATTAAATTAATACAGCCGTCTTTAATATATTAGTCTATAATTTAAAGAAATATTAGATTTAATATTTTTTTATAACTATTATAGAGATTGACTAAGTATTAAAATAGAATGTTTTTATAAAGATTATATATAAAATTATAATATATCTAGAAGATACTATTAGGAGAAAGCTCTCTAAAAAATATTATAATCTTATTAATATATTTAATAGAAATAAGATAAAAAAGCTCCCCCTATATTAACCCTATAACTATAAGATTGAGCTGGAGCTAGGTAAAAAGCCGTTGTAGAGTTAACTTTACTCTATATCTAATTTTAAGTTATAAAAGGTTAAAGAATATTTAAAGGAAAATTTATAGAAGGGCTTTATATTACTAAGTATTATACCTTATATATCCCTTATATTATTTATTTAGAAGTATAATAGTAGCTTAAGATTTTATATTAACTATTAAAAACTTAACGCTATTATAATTTAGAATTATTATCTAATTCTCTTTATAAAGAAAATATTAGTCTAGGTAATAAACTATAAATATTTAATAAAACTTAATATTATTATTATATTTAATAAGCTTTATATATATCTAGATAATAAGGACTTCACTATCTTTATTATTTTCTTTAGAGTGTTTAAATATTATATATTATCTTTTAGATTTATAAAAGAACTTATCTTATACTAATAATATATAAATAATAATTTATTTAAATATTTAAATAATTTTTACTAGGTATATCTAGACGATATTTTAATTTATAATAAGATAAAAAAGGAATACTAAAAATATATTAAGAAGATTTTATTATAATTATGTGAGGTAGGGCTATAGATTAATATAGATAAGTATAAATTCTATATATAAGAAATAAAGTTTTTAAATCTTTTAATATTTATTACTAGCTTAAAGATAAATTTAAATAAAGTTATAATAATTATTATATAGGAGATTCTTATATATTTTAAGAAAATATAGTCCTTTATAAAATTCTATAACTTCTATTATTATTTTATAAAGGACTTTTTAAAAATAATGAAGCCTCTAGTAACCTTAATAAAAAAGGATTATTTATTTTTATAATTAGAAGCTTATTAAGCTATATTTAAAGAAATAAAGTATTTGATTACTAATACTCTAATTTTTTAATATTATAAGAGGTCTTATTCTATAATATTAGAGATAGACTTTTTAGATTATATTAATAATAAAGTCCTATTATAAGTAAATAATAAGAGAGTACTTTACCTAATAGCTTTTTATAGTAAGAATATAGTACCAACTAAATATAATTATAAAATCTATAATAAAGAACTTCTAGTAATAGTTTATTATTTAGAATATTAGCGTCTTAAGCTAGAGTTAACTAATATCTCTATATAAATCTTTATTAACTATAAAAACTTAGAGTACTTTATATAGATAAAGAAACTAATATATTATTAAATAAGATAGGCTGAGAAGTTAGTTAAATACAACTTTAAAATTATATATTAAATGGGAAAGTTAAATAGAAAGATAAACATATTAATTTAAATACCTAATTTAATCTTAATAAATAAAGAAGATAAATATCTTAAGTATTAATATAAAGCTCTACTCTTACTAGAATATTTCTAGAATTATAATTATACCCCCTTAGCGGATTAAAAGATTAAGGGGGGAGTAAAGCTATAAATAAATAAATTAACGTGATAATAGATAAAGAGCTGCTATTATATACTAGAATTATATTAATAAATTAAGATAATAAGGAATATAATTAAATATAAGACGCGATAGAAAAGGATTTAACTTAAATATTTAAAAGTATTAATCTACAGTATTACTTATAGTAATATTATACCTTATTTTATAAGAATTATTTTTAGATTTCTATATTATCTAAGCTATACTTAAATATTATAAAAAAAGACTATAACTAGCCTATAAGTAATCACCTAGAAAGAGATTAAATATTAAAAATATTAAAGCGCTAATTTTATTAGCCTAGTATAAAAAAAGAAATAGCTTAATATATTTATAACTATTATACCTACTAAAGAAATAAGACCTTAAGGGATAAATATAATAAATTATTATAATCACTACCTATACTTAAATAATATTAATAAAATATCTTAATAGATTTTATTACTAATCTTTTTATCTTTAAGGACTAGAATACAATTTATATATTAGTAAATTATTTTTTTAAAGAAAAATATTATACTCTTTATATTATAGTTAATAAGGGAATCTTTATTAAAGCTATAATAAATATTCTACTTAATTATATCTTTAGAATCTATAGCCTCCTAAACTTAATTATATTTAATTAAGAACTCTAATTTATATTCTTAATTTAAAAAATCTTATATAATTAACTATAAATCATAGCTAACTTATCTACAGCTTTTCACCCAGAAACTAATAAATAAATAGAAAGGATAAATTAGAATATTAAGTAATAACTAAGGACCTATTACTTATATATATAAAATAATTAAGTACGTTAACTATTTATAATTAAATTCGCTAATAATAATATAGTTATTAATATTACTAGTATATTCTCTTTCTTTACTAATAAAGGTTTTTATCTTTATATATTCTTTTTATTATTAGTTAACCCTAGCTTATTAACTTATAAAAGGATTTAAGCTATTAAAGCTAATAATATCGCGGATAAGATAAAAAATATTCTAAAATTTATAAAAAAATAATCCACTCTTAATTAAAGATATATAATAAAGTAGATAAATCACTAGCGATTTAAGGTCACTTATAAAATAGAAGACTTAATATTTTTATTAAATAAAAATATTATTACAGCGCGTCTTAATAAAAAGCTAGATAATAAGATATTAAAGCTATTTAAAATTATTACTAAAATAAGATCTTCTTACCACTTAAAGCTTTTAATAAATATATAAATCTATAATATATTCTATCTAAGTCTTCTATATAAAGCCGTAATTAATTTTTTATCTAAATAACACATCACCCCTCTAGAGCCTATAATTATTAATAAGAAAGAAAAATAAAAATTAGATAATATCTTAAATACTTAATAAATAAATAGGAATCATCACTTATAGTTCCGCGTATATTAAAAGAATAAAAAATAATTAAATTAGTAATAATATAATATAAATAGTAATAAGTTTAAAAATACTATAAATTTAATCACTAACTTTTATTAATAATATTTTAAAAAGTCTAGCAGGCCTAATAGACTATAAACTCTTTATTTTAAGTATTAGAATTAATACTTACTTAAAAAGGGGGGTAATATTATAGTCTAGCTATTTATTATTTACTTACTTATTTATTAACCTAATATAGTACTATACTTATTTAGCTTAGTATCTATAGTTACTGCTACTATATATTAATATTAATCCCTTACGCGCTCTATAAATTCCTTTCTTAACTTTATTCTATTAATTATATTACACTCCTATTAATCTACTCTAGACCGACCCCTAACAATAATAATAAAATCTTAATATTAATAGAATTTAATTATAGTAAATTCTATAGTAAAGTAATACTAACTAGTATATAGTACAGCTTTATAACTTAAATAATATTTAATACTTAGTAAAACTTATATTATAATAATAATTAATAATAAGAATTATTAATTAGATTTAAGATAAATTTTATCTAAGTTATTAAAATAATTAGATATATATATATATTAAAAAGTAGCTTAAAGTAATATATAAATTTACTTATTTTCTTAAAAATCTTAAAGAGTTTAATATATTAATTTAAGTATTTATAATATATATCTAGGATTTTATAACTATAATATAAATAAAGATAGATAAAAAAGTTTTTAATAAAATAAAAAACTTTATATATATAGTTATAACGTGACTTAATAATAATATTAATAAAGATTATAATATTATTAACTTTCTATTATTTAACGCTTTAAAGGTAATTAAGATTTTAAATATTTAATTTCTTTATTAATAGATTAAGGCTTTTATATACGCGAAAACTATAGATAAGATTATTAAATATAAATTTAATAAAATAAATAATATTATTTAATAAGTCTTAATAATATAGTAAAATAAAAACCTAATTATTTTTATTAATAATAAAAAAAAAGTAAAGAGTAATTTTAATAATTTAATTTATATACTTTAACTAATTATTAGTCTAGGGATATTATACTATAAAAATTAATAAATTAATATTTAATTTTAAGAATACTTTCTTCTAGAAAAAATCTATAAACTTTAAGTTCTTATTAGAAATAATAATAAAAAGGATATCTTAATTATATTTTATTAAATTTATAAAAAAGATATTAACTTAATTATTAATACTTTATATCTTATTACTAAATATTAATAGACTTCTTTTAATAAATTTATAAATAATAATTATAAATATATTATAATTATAATAACTTAATAATATTATAATAAATTTAATAGTTACTATATAAAAAAAGATAATAAAAATAGTAATTAAATATAACTTATTATAAATTAAATATTATTTAATTTAATTAGCTAGTAACTAGAATAATATATTATATAAACTTATAAATATTTTAAAAGATTTCTAATAAAGATTAAAAGTATTATATAATTATATATCTTATAATAATTACTATAGAAATTATTATTATATACTAACTTAAATACTTTATATTATAAAGATTTAAAAATATAAAGATATTTATATTCTTTTTAACTAGTAAAATAAATTAGATTTTTCTTTTTATAAAAGTAAAAGTTTTTAAATAAGTTCTTATTATTATTTTTTAAGATATTAAGAGTTTTTTTTTATTACTTGTTTTTTATATATATCTTTATAAGATATTATTTAAATATATTATTTATTTCTATTAAGATAATATAATAGTTAAAGACTTTAAGAAGAAAAGTATTATACTTAATATTATTAAATAAAATAATAACGCTATAAAGATAATTTAAAATATTAGTTTTTTTAGTTACTAGTATATTAATTTATATTTATAAATATAAAAAAGTATTTAGTATTATATTAAATACTCCGGATTTATATTTAATAAATAAATTAAAGAAGGAAAGATATTATAATACTTTAATTAAGTAAAGATTAAGCTTATTAATAAAAAATATTAATAAAGAAGTTTATTTTAATATTAAAATTATAATAAAATAGTTAGTATAAATAATAATAGAAGATTTTTTAATAAAATTAATTATATATTTAATCTTTTTAATAATCTAGATAATATTAATTATTTCTAGTTTAGTTAGTTAATAATTATACTTAATAATATTAATATTTTTATTAAAAAATATAATAAGCTGTATTAATATTCTTTTAATATTATTATTATTAAATTTATAATAAACTATAGTTATAAAGCTCTAGATTTTAAATATATTTAAATTAATATAAAGTTACTAATTTCTATTATAATATATAAGAAAGATAGAAAACTTAAAGATATTTTAAAAATTATAAAAAGCTTTAAGCTTTTTAAAAATAAGTTAATATTATAAATCACTAGATAGTTATTTATAAACTAGTTTTAATAATTATTTTATAAAAAACTTTAATAAAGTTAAAGAGTTAATAATATTAATAATACTAGCTAGACTAGTAGCGCTAATAAAGCTAAAAAAATTAATAAGATTAATAAAGAAGATTATAAGTATATTTTAAATAAAGCGTATTTTATAGTCTTATAAAGATTAAGCTCGCTAAATATAATAAGATATAAAGAAGTAAAGCTAGTTTATTAAATTTAAAAAAGTCTTTAACTATTAAAGGCTTTTAGAAAAGTATAATATTATAATAATCTAAATTTTTTTATTAATAATAAATATTTCTAAACTATTAACTTATTACTTTAATAATATAATAGAAGAGTAATTAAGATAAGATTTTAAGAATATTAGTAAAATTTCTTTAAATTAAAGTAATAGAAATAATTATTATAAGTATTAAAAGTACTTTATAAGAATATAATTAAAAATAATAATATTATTAATAAAGGTTTTTATAAAGATATAAAGAAAATATAGTATAAAGTTTATTTATTATTATATATAAAGAAGAGATTCTTTATAGTCTATTAATATTATAATAAATTTTTCTTAATCTTTATAATTAATAATAATAAGTTTATATTAATTCTTAATCTTAATATAAAATTAGTAGAAGTAATTTATTATATTAACTATAAATATAAATATATAACTAGTAATAAGAGAGATAATATTAAATTATAAAAATAAAAAATTATTATTATTTTTAATAATAATATTTAATTCTTAAATATTAATAATTATATATTTCTTTTTTTTTATAATATATCTCGCTAGATAATAAAGTAAAATTAATTAAAAAAAATAAATTACTTTATAAAATAAAGTTTACCTTATATATATAGTTTATTAAAGATATTATTTATTATTTATTTATTTTTCTAATTAAGGGGGTAGATTTTTAAAGTTTTTAATAAAATATTTAACTTAAATCTAATAAGTATTTATTATTCCTTAAGAATATTAATAGTTTTTTCTTAATTTATAAATATATTCTTAAAGCTAGATATAAAACTTATTAAAGTATTAATAATATTATAATCGCTATAGATAGTAATACTATTTAATAAAGAATATTTCTTAAAAGAATTTATCCGCGGAGTAAAAAAGAAAGAGATAAATATTAAATTAAATTAATTAAAAATATATTATTTATAAATAATAAGCGACTTAGCTTTAAAGAAGATTATATAATAATTATAAATATTATATTCTATAATTATATTAAGTCTAGTATATCTTAAGAGCTTAATAGAATAATAAATTATATTCTTAATCTTAATAAATAAAATTATAAAGTTTATAATATAAGTATAAATACTATCTTTATAACTTAACTTATAATAGAATTAAAATTTAAAAAGAAAGTTATAATTATTAAGAATTATACTATAATATATAATAGAGATATTTATAATTAAATTAAATATTATTATATATATATAATATATCTTAATAATATAATATAATTAAGAATATAGCTTTATTATATAATATATAGAAATCTTAATATTATTATATTATATAATAGTAGCGCTCTAAGTACTTAGATTTAATAAAATTCTATATATTTTAAATATACTAGTATTTATTAATATATTAATCTTTAAATTATCTATAATATATATCTTTATAATAAGTTTCGTTATAATAGAATCTTAGTTATTAACGTTATTAATATATAAATTAATATTAAGAAATTTTAAAGTTATTAAGATCTTATTATTAAAGCTATATATTAAAATATAAAATATTATATATTTTATCTTTAAATTAAAATTTAGTATATATTAACAGAGGAATTTATAATCTTTAAGAATAATAAAATAATTAAAATTATAATAAATATTAAGCTTTAAACTATTAAAACTAAAGTTAATATTAAAAGTTATATATTTTAAGTTATAAAAAATATAATTTAAAGAGTACTCCTAAAATAATAAGACTATTAACTTAATAATATATAAAATAATAAATTTTATAATAGATTTTAAAATAATAAAAATAATTTCTAAGAAGATAATTATAATTTATAGATAAGATATAGTAGATTTTAAAATAAATTTTAAATAAATAAAAATAATAGATTTCGAATTAATTAATATAATAAATATAAGTTATTTAATCTTAATAACCTTTTAATAATTCTTATAAAAATATGAAAATAAGATATTATAAGATTTAAAAGACTCTTAATAATAATTATAATAATAATATATTTTAGTAAGAATAAAGATAAAATTAATATTAATATTTTTATAGCTAGTATATTTATTAAGTATTTCTAAATAAAAAATATATAATTCGTTCTCTAAGGAGTTAATATTAAAGTCTTTAGTTTTATTATAATAATAATCTTAATTTTCCTTATATTAATTATACTCTTTAGTATTTTTTATTATTATAGTATAGTAAGCTCTTTAAGGCTATTAAAAAAAGTTATTACTATAATAATTATTATTATTATAAGATAAGTTATTATTATATTAATAAGAACTTAATTTATTTTACTAGTCTAGAGTAGAATCTACTATAATTTAATAAGATTATAAAGAAATAAAGAGTTAAGATAGTAGTTATTACTATTATTAAAAGTAAGATTAATAAATTTAGTAATTTTAATAGCTTTAATAGCTTTATACTAATAAATTATTATAAGATTAATTTCCTTAATAATATTACTAATATTAAGAATTATAAGTATTATTCTAATAATAAAAGAATATAAAAAGTTATTATTATAATCTATAGTTCTAATTACTAAAATTAAAAGATCTAGATAATAAACTCCTTAAATTATTATATTAATTAATATTACTATTATATTAAGTCTATAAGAAGTCTTATAAAAAGCTTTAATTACTAAGAACTACTATAATATTATTATTAGGATATATTCTTAAAGTTTTTTATTATTATTAATACTTATAGTAATCTATATTTATAAAAAACTAATTAAAGATAATATTAATATTAAAGGGTTTAATATTAAATTAGAACTTTATATTCAAGCTATTCTAAATAATATCGAGTTAATAATAAATTATATTAAGTTTTATTACTTAAACAGCCTAAACTATAGTTATAATATATTCTTTTAATTCTTTATAATATATAATATTATTAATTATATATCTTTCTTTTAATAGTTATACTATATTAATATTCTTTAAAAATTTAAATTATTTTATTAAGAAAAAAACTTACTTTTCTAGTTCCTAGCTATAAGTAAGAAAATACTTTTTAATATTAATAAGTTAAGAAATATATTATTTTAAAGCTTCTCCTTATAAATTTAATTATAAATTTAAATAAACTAGATTTATTCTTTTAATATAACTAACGTCCTTAATTTAATTAATAAATACTAGGATATTATAAAAAAAGGTTTTCTTATTAATATATTTTATATTAGTACTAATATTAACTAACTTATTATTATAAAAAGAGTTGAAGAAGTTAATATCTCTAGAGTTAAATTAGAGATTATAAAAATTATTAATCTTTCTAAAAAATTCTAGTTCTTTAAGGAATTCTTAAGACCTTAAAAAACTCGCTAAAGATTAATTTTCCTATAAATAATAAATTATAGTATTATTAATAATTATATTTATATTTATAAGAGTATTAAAAGTATTATTTTAATTTCCTAATACTATATCTTCTAATTAATTAGAAGATTTAAAGATTTCTTTAATAATACTAAAATTAAAGATTATAATAATAAGATATAATAAATTACTAGTATAAAAGTATATAATTAATAGATTATAAAAAGTAAGTAGTAAGATAAAGAGATTTCCTTATAAAAGATAGGAATTTACTAAAAAAAAAATAAAAAGTACTTATTATTTATAGTATAATTATAAAATACTAAGAGTTTCTTCTTAATCTAGTAATTTATATAATAAGGTAAGAAATAAGACCTTAAAGGTCTAATAAACCTAGTAAGTATAATATAAAGATATAAATATAACTTTCTTCTTCTTAATAAATATAATCTCGTAGCTTTACTATTCTCTATTTAATATTAAAGCTTTATAAGTTAAGTAAATAATTATTATTACGCTATAATAAAAACGAAGTAAATAAAATTACGAGGTAAGACTATAGTATCCTATTAGTAAAAAACTTTAATAATAAATAAAATACTATTAAAAACTTTAGTAGAAAAACTTTAATAAATAAATAAATTAAATTAATATAAAAATAAGTTTATAAAATCTTCTAGTAGAAATTTATTATAAGTAAAAAAGATTAGATTAATATTATAAGAATAGCTATTAATATATAAAATAATTAAATAATATCTTAATATATTAATTAGTAATTTATAGTCGTTACTACTATTATTATAATTTATTTAAATATAAATAAATTAATTATTTATTTTATTTATTTACTATATAGATTTCTATATAATACTAAGTAAAGTTTATACGTACTTTCTATTTTTTTATATTAATATTTTATTTCTTTATAATAAAGCTAGCTATAATAATTATTTCTATCTTCTTTATTAACTTCTTTAATAATAAATTAGAAGATTTTTTCTATCTTAAAAATAAAAATTAATTATATTATATTTTATATAAAATAATTTATTTTATTCTTATTTAATAATTAAATTAAGGCGTTTATAGGATTTTTATAAATAATTTTATTAATAAATTCTTTTATCTTAATTAGTTCTTTATATATCCTTTTATTAAATTCTTCTAAATACTTAATATATTTATAGTAATAATATTTAATTTCTTTATTAATAACTTTAATTTTTATTTAAATTTTTTTTACTCTTAATTTAATTTTTCTTATTTTAAAAGGGGTATAAGCTATTACTTATTTAAATTCTAAATAAATTTCTTTATTATCTATAGGTTTTAAAGAAAGTTTTATTTTTTATAATAAATTTATTTCTTTACTAAATAGTAGTAAGTTTAAGTATTTATTATTTAATTTTTAATAAACTTTACTATTAATTATAGTTATTTATTATAGTCCTAGCTTTATTTTAAAGTCTTTAATTACTTTTATTATAATTTTCTAAAAGTTATTTTATTTTATTTTAAACTTAAGTTTAATAGTATAAAGTTTATTTATTTTCTATTTTTTAAAATATACTAAATAATATATATATATATAATTATAATAATTAGTATAAATATATATATATTACTTTATTCTTATTATTATAATTTAATTCTTTTTAAAATATTTATTTTTATAATATCCCTTCTTATAATAATTATAATATTTTATTATAGAAAGATTCTTCTTTCTTTTTCTATCCTCTTTATTTTTTTAGCTAGGCTTAGAATTTATACTTAATATATTTTCCTTTTTTCTTTTTTTTAGATAGAGATTAAAAATTTTCTATTCTAAATATTTTTTATATAATTAATTATCTATTAAGTATACTAATAAGATTAAAGAAGTAAAATTAAATAAAGTAAAGTCTTAAACTAGTTTATTCTTAATTTTAAAACTTAAATCCTTAAAATATATTAAGATTTTAACTATTAAATTTTACTAAGTTTATAAAATTAAAAATTAAAACTTTACTATATATTTTATTATTAATTTCTTTATTTATAAACTATATAATTATCTTTTTATTTATACTAGCTCTATTTTATTTTTAAATAAAATTAAGAGTAAGTCTTAAATATAAATAAATTTATTTATAAATTTAACTTTATTTATCTATATTTATTCTAATTACTTTATATTAATATATTCTTTAAATTAAGAAAATAAGACTAAAGTTATATCTTCTTTTAAATATAAAAAATAAAATAGATTATAATACTTTACTTTCTTAAATTATTTTAAGTAAAAAGCTATATATATTTCTACTTATCTAATATACTTTAAAAAAGCGTTTCTTTTTTCTAAATACTTATTTAATAAAAGAATCTTAAGTCCTTCTTTTAATATTATAGTATTATTTAACTTAATAATATATTACTCTTAAAGAGTTAATATATCCTTAATATTAATTAAGATAAAATATTAATCTTTACTTTATATAAAATTAAAAATACTTATATTAATTTAGTAAAAAAAGATATTCTTAATATAATAAAGATATTTAACTTCTTAATAAAATTAGTATAATAATAAAATAATTAATATTAATTATCTATTAACTATTTATACTATTAATAGAGAATATAAAGAACTTTAAAAAATAAGAAAGAAAGTTTTCTTTTTATATTTATAAAAATTTATACTAAGAATTTCTTATCTCTAGATAATATATTTTATATTATTTATATTCTAAATAATATATAGAATATATTCTATATTATTTATATTCTAGATAATATATAGGATATATTTTATATTATTTATATTCTAAACTTATATTTAAAGTTATATATTAAGATATATTCTTTATCCTAGTTAATTAACTTCTATAAATTAACTTATAATATATATTACGATCTAGTTATTCGTTACTTACTTACTTATTTATTAACTTAATATAGTATTATATTTATTTAGCTTAATACCTATAATTATTACTACTATATATTAATATTAATTCCTTACACGCTTTATAGATTTCTTTCTTAACTTTATTTTATTAATTATATTATATTTTTATTAATTTACTCTAGACTAGTTTTTAATAATAGAATAAAACTTATTATTACTCCTACTCTTATAAGTATATTAATAAGGTTAAATAAATAGTATAATAACTATTAATATTTAATATTATAAAAAAATAATAAAAAAATTAACTTTTAAAATATAATAACGCGCTTAATAATTAATATTAAATTATTATTAAGTAAAGATTATTTAAAGTAATATATTAGTAAGATAAAATCTTAAAAAAAGTTTATAAACTAAAAATAATATCTACTCTAAAATAATATAAATATTAATATTAAAATAAAAAATTTAAAACCCTTATATAAATTTATAATTATTTATAATAATTTAAAGTTATATTAATAATACTCTTATAAATATAAATTAAGCTTATAAAGAGATCTTTTAAAAAATAAGTTATTATTATATTAATTTTTTATTAAAAGATATAATTATTAACTCTAAAAACACTAGAACTTTATAAAATATTTAAAATACTAATTAATTATAATACTAGATAAAAATTAATCTAGTTAAATTATTATAAGTACTAAATAAGTTTTACTAGAAATAAGATATTACCCTTTCTTATATAAAAGAATAGAATTTTTTAATAAATAAGATAAATATAATTTATATTATAACTCTATCAACTTAATACCTTAAAAAGGTAGTATAAAAAAAAGTAAGAAATTTAAAAATAAAAAAAATCTATTAAGAATATTATATAAAAAAATTAAAAAAAAAATTTATAAACTTATAAGCGACTAAATATATATTATTTAAATAAATTACTTCTAATTTTATTATTTTAGATATAAAATATTTCTAAAAAATTTTTAATTTATTTTTATTTATTAAAGTAAATAGTAAAGTATTTTTAGAAAATTAAATTTAACGCATTTAAAATAAACTTACTATTAATTAAAATTATTATATAAATAATAATATAAAAGTTATTTATATAATTTTATATATTAAAGATATTATAGCTTAATATATTTAAATTTATTATATTAATAATTTAAGTTACTTTATTAATTTAGAGAATATAATTTAAATTTTAAATAATATTATAAATAACTTTTATAAAAAGGATAATATATACTATAGTTTTAAAAGTTTAAAATAAAAAAATAATAATTTTTTTATTATCTTCTATTCTAGTTTCTATATATTTATTAATTATCTAAAATTAAATAAAGAGATTATAATTAATAAATTAAAAAATAAAATTAATTTTTAACTATAGAAGATTATTATTATTATATTTATAAAATTTAATATATTAAAGTAACTAGTAAAGCTTTACTAAAAAATTAATTATTAATAATAAGTAGTAAATAAATATAAGGACCGCGCTTTAATAATAATAAATTATTTTATTATTTATATAGCTTCTAATACTACAGCTATAATTTAATTATAAAAAATTATTTATATTATTATTTTTATTTATATTATCTTTATAAAACGTTTTTTTATTAAGTTATTAATATCTTTATAACTCTATTATTTTTAGTTACCCTATAAAAATATTTTACTTAGAATAAAGAAGTTAACAAAGTATTATAATTATAATAAAAAAGAATATTTTTAGATAATATATTTTAAATAATATTATAAAATAGTTAAAGAGATTAATAATAAAAAGAATAAAAAAAAAGACTTTAATAAAATAATTAAAGAATTATTAAATTTAAAAAACTAGCTATTTTTAAAAAAGTCGCTTCTAAAAATCTTTTATTTTTATTATTAATAAATCTATATAATTCCTTTAATAAATATTTATTTATATACCTTATTATATTATTAACTTAAGAAAAGAAATATTAATTTAAAGTTTTTATTAATATTAATACTATTACCTATTTATTTATTAATAAAAAAGAAGTATAAATTATATTTAATACTTTTAATATTTTATTTTTACTTTTAATAAAACCTCATTACCTTTATAATTATAATAATAAAATAAGAAAAAAACTTATTACTTATACTATATATCTCTTTATAAGAGTAAGTAATTATTAGAAGTTTATTATATTTATATTAATTATTAATCTTAATAATTAATATATTATTCTTAAAAAACTCTAGATAAATAAGTATAAGATTATATTAAATATAATTAATAATTATATTATTTTTATCCTAGAATAATATAATTATAAAGGTATTCTATAAATTAAAACTTTTATCTTTAATATAATTATTAAAGCCAAATCTACTATAATAAAATTATTTAAATTAATATTAAAAAAATTTATAAAGAAGTCTATTTTAAATACTAAATTTAAATTAAATTAATTTTAAATAAAGAATTAAATACCTACACTCCTCTTTTCTAAAAAAGATAAGTTATTAAATATCTATTAAATTAATACAACCACCTTCAATATATTAACTTATAATTTAAAGAAATATTAAATTTAATACTTTTTTATAATTATTATAAAAATTAATTAAGTATTAAAGTAAAATATCTCTATAAAAACTATATATAAAATTATAATATACTTAAAAAATATTATTAAGAGAAAGCTCTCTAAAAAATACTATAATCTTATTAATATATTTAATAAAAATAAAATAAAGAAGCTCTCTCTATATTAATCTTATAATTATAAGATTAAGCTAAAGTTAAATAAAAAATTATTATAAAATTAACTCTACTCTATATCTAGTTTTAAATTATAGAAGATTAAAAAATACTTAAAGAAAAATTTATAAAAAAACTTTATATTATTAAATATTATACTCTATATATTTTTTATATTATTTATCTAAAAGTATAATAATAGCTTAAGATTCTATATTAATTACTAGAAACTTAATATTATTATAATTTAAAATTATTATTTAATCCCTCTTATAAAAAAGGTACTAGTTTAAGTAATAAATTATAAATATTTAATAAAACTTAATATTATTATTATATTTAATAAGCTTTATATATATTTAAATAATAAGGACTTTACTATCTTTATTACTTTTTTAAAGTATTTAAATATTATATATTACCCTTTAAACTTATTAAAGAATCTATTTTTTACTAATAATATATAAATAATAATTTATTTAAATACTTAAATAACTTTTACTAAATATATCTAGATAATATTCTAATTTATAATAAAATAAAGAAGGAATATTAAGAATATATTAAAAAAATCTTATTATAACTATATAAGATAAAATTATAAATTAATATAAATAAATATAAATTCTATATATAAAAGATAAAGTTCTTAAGTTTCTTAATATTTATTATTAACTTAAAAATAAATTTAAATAAAGTTATAATAATTACTATATAAAAGATCTTTATTTATTTTAAGAAGATATAATTCTTTATAAAATTCTATAACTTTTATTATTATTTTATAAAGAACTTCTTAAAAATAATAAAGCCTTTAATAATCTTAATAAAAAAACTATTTATTTTTATAATTAAAAGTTTACTAAGCTATATTTAAAAAAATAAAATATTTAATTATTAATATCTTAATCCTTTAATATTATAAAAGATCTCGCCTTATAATACTAGAAATAAACTTTTTAAATTATATTAATAATAAAATCCTATTATAAATAAATAATAAGAGAATACTTTACCTAGTAATTTTTTATAATAAGAATATAATACTAGCTAAATATAATTATAAAATTTATAATAAAAAACTTTTAATAATAATTTATTACTTAGAATATTAATATCCTAAGTTAAAATTAATTAATATCTTTATATAAATCTTTATTAACTATAAAAGCTTAGAATATTTTATATAAATAAAGAAATTAATATATTATTAAGTAAAATAAACTAAGAAGTTAATTAAATATAATTTTAAAATTATATATTAAATAAGAAAAGTAAATAAAAAGATAAATATATTAATTTAAATATTTAATTTAATCCTAATTAATAAGGAGGATAAATATTTTAAATATTAATATAAAGCCCTACTCTTATTAAAATACTTTTAGAGTTATAATTATACCCCTTTAATAAATTAAAAAACTAAGGGAGAGAGTAAAGCTATAAATAAATAAATTAATATAATAATAAATAAAAAGTTATTACTATATACTAGAATTATATTAATAAATTAAAATAATAAGAAATATAGTTAGATATAAAATATATTAAAAAAAGATTTAACTTAAATATTTAAAGATATTAATTTATAATATTACTTATAGCGATATTATATTTTATTTTATAAAAATTATTTTTAAATTCTTATATTACTTAAGCTATATCTAAATATTATAAAAAAAGGTTATAACTAGCTTATAAATAATTACCTAAAAAAATATTAAATATTAAAAATATTAAAATATTAATTCTATTAGCCTAGTATAAAGGAAGAAATAATTTAATATATTTATAATTATTATATTTATTAAAGAAGTAAGGCTTTAAGGAATAAATATAATAAATTATTATAATTATTATCTATACTTAAATAATATTAATAAGATATTTTAATAAATTTTATTATTAGCCTTTCTATTTTTAAGAGCTAAAATATAATCTATATATTAATAAATTATCTTTTTAAGGAAAAATATTATACTCTTTATATTATAATTAATAAAAAAACCTTTATTAAAACTATAATAAATATTTTATTTAATTATATTTTTAAGATCTATAGCCTCTTAAACTTAATTATATTTAATTAAGGATCTTAATTTATATCCTTAATTTAAAAGGCTTTATATAATTAATTATAAATTATAATTAATTTATCTACAGCCTTTTATTTAAAAACTAATAAATAAATAAAAATAATAAATTAGGATATTAAATAATAACTAAGGACTTATTATTTATATATATAGAATAATTAAATATATTAACTACTTATAATTAAATTCGCTAATAATAATATAATTATTAATATTACTAGTATATCCCCTTTTTTTATTAATAAAGATTTTTATTTTTATATATTCTTTTCACTATTAATTAACTCTAGCTTATTAGCTTATAAAAGAATTTAAGTTATTAAAACTAATAATATTATAAATAAGATAAAAAATATTTTAAAATTTATAAAGAAATAGTTCACTCTAAATTAAAAATATATAATAAAATAAATAAATTACTAATAATTTAAGGTTACTTATAAGATAGGAAACTTAGTATTTTTATTAAATAAAAATATTATTATAATATATCCTAGTAAGAAGCTAGATAATAAAATATTAAAATTATTTAAAATTATTATTAAAATAAGATCTTCCTATTACTTAGAACTTTTAATAAATATATAAATTTATAATATATTCTATTTAAACCTTCTATATAAAGCTATAATTAATTTTTTACTTAAATAATATATCGTTTCCTTAGGGCCTATAGTTATTAATAAAAAAAAAGAATAAAAATTAAATAATATCTTAAATACTTAATAAATAAATAAAAATTATTACTTATAGTTCTATATATATTAAAAGGATAAGAAATAACCGGATTAATAATAATATAATATAAATAATAATAAGTTTAAAAATATTTTAAATTTAATTATTAACTTTTATTAATAATATTCTAAAAAGTCTAGTAAGTTTAATAAATTATAAATTATTTATTTTAAATATTAAGGTTAATACTTACTTAAAAAGAAGAATAATATTATAATTTAGTTATTTATTACTTACTTACTTATTTATTAATTTAATATAGTATTATATTTATTTAACTTAGTACCTATAGTTACGCCGCGCAACGAGTTTTTCTTAATATTTCGACTTTTTCACATTCTTTTCTTAATAACTTTTTGATTATTAATATAATTTTAATATTAGAGCATGGATTTAAAGCCCTACTTAAGGGCTATAATACTCTATATTTTTTACGCTAAACTAACATAGGTTAGTGGAATTATCAAGGTTTAAAAATAGGGACTTAAAGTCGAGTCGGGTTGCGTTTTTTAAGTCTAACCTAACCTGACCTAACAACCCGACGCGCTAATAACTCCACTAATCTATATTAGTTTAGCGTCAAAATTATAGGGTTTTATAGCCCTAATATAGGGCTTTAAATCCATGTCCTAATATTAAAATTATCTTAATAAATAAAAAAGTTATTAAAAGAATAAGAAATTAAAAAAAAAACCCGATTCTTAACTCGACTCAACTCGTTGCGCAGCGTACCTATAGTTGCTACTACTATATATTAATATTAATTCTTTATACGCTCTATAGATTCCTTTCTTAGCTTTATTCTATTAATTATATTATATTTTTATTAATTTACTCTAGACTAGTTCTTAATAATATAAGACTAGATTTTAAACTTAAAATTTTATTAACTTTTTAAAATAATTAAGCGTTAAGAATAGTTTCTATATATTTTTTAAAAGATTATAATTTAATTACTTAACTAGATATTTTTATTTACTATTAATTCTTTAATAATCTAGAATTTCTTTAATATTATATTTTTTATTATTCTTATTAAGTTTAAGAGAGACTGTTTATAAATTAATATTAAAATTTATTTTCTTTAAAAATAATATATAGAATACTAGATATTTATATATTAATTAAAATAAATCTAAAAAATAATTTATATTCTCTTTATATTTCTTTATAAAGAAAAGACTAAGTTTTATATAATTAAACTTATTATTAAATCTATTAATTTTAAAATTTTTATAAAAAAGATATACTTTATTCTCTTTAAAAATAATTAAATCTTTTAATTATTTTTAATTATAATATATCGCTAAGTAATTACTTAGAAATTATAAATTCTTTTATAATTCTTAATAAATTTTTTTTATTTTTTAAATTATAATTATAACTTTTTAAGCTTATAACTTAATTCTTTTAAATAATAATATTATTTAAAGTTTAAAGTTATAATTAACTTAAAATAATAATATCTTAATAAAATTTAAAAATAATTTATTATATATTAACTAGATATTAAATAAATAAATAATTTAATTATTTTAATAATAATTAATATAATAATAAAAATATTATTTTAAAATTTAATTTATTTTTTTTATTTAATTATTAATTTATAAATAAAAAGTAATATTTATTTTTAATTTAATTCCTATTATATCTATTAATAATCTTTAAAATTTAAAGTTAAAGAATTTATTTTTATTTGAAATAATCTTATTTAGAAGTTTATAATAAATTATTATAATTTTTAAAAATATATATATAAAGTTTTTACGTTAGAAACTTCTTTATATAATATAAAATATACTTATTTTATTAATTTATTATTAATAATTAGTATAGTATTATAGATAATATTGATTAATTAATTTTTTAATTTAAAGAATTTAATAATAAAATTTTATATAATATTTTTTTACGCTTTTTTAAAAAAAATTAATAATTTTAATTTTCTATAAAATTTATAATAAGTATATTTTATTTTAATATATATATTATATTAAGTAATATAATTCTTTATATATTTTTATATTCTAAAAAAATAGAAATTTCTTAATATTTTTTAGATATTTTTTTAATCCTTTAATATCTATTAGAGCTTTTTATTTTATAGTAAATTTTAAAAATCTTTCTTTATATTTCTATAAAGATATAAATCTATTTTTAAAAAATTAATAATTTTAAATTAATTTTTTTAAATAAATTATAATTATTAATATTTTTAATAATTTTAAAAGTTATCTTATTTTTTAATAGATTTTTTAATATATATTTAATAAGATTTTTTATTTTAATAATTATTATAATTATAATCTATAATTTATTAATATTTATATTAAATAATTTATTAAAATTTTATATTAATATAGCTTTAATACTTTATTATATATTTATTATATAATTAATTTTTTTATTAAGTATATTTATAATATTATTCTTATTATTTTTAATATAATTAATTTTAAAATTAAATATAAATAATTCTTTATATTATTAAACTAGATATTAATTTAATTCTTTAATAAATAAAAAATATATTAAATTCTTATAATTTAATAAAATCTAAACCTAGTATTTAGTTTTTTTTAAATATAATTTTTTAAATATAAAAAATATTTATTATAAATAATAGCTCCTTATTATATATAGAATATTTAATTTTAATATTAATTAACTTCTTATTATAGTAAGTTATTAAGTACTAGTAAAAAATATATCTAATTTTTTTTTATATTAAAATTATCTTAATTAAATAGTTAGTTAATTATTATTTTAAAAATTTTATTAAAGATATTAATATAAAGATAAATAGATAATTTTAAATTAAATTAATATAATATTAAATTTAAAGTAAACTATTTTTATAATATTTTAAAGAAAGTCTTTATTTTTTTTATTTATATAAATAATATATTATTATAGATTAAGCTTATAAAAAATATTATAATTTTAAAATATTAAGTAATAAACTTTTTATAGAAATTTATAAATCTTAAGAAGAATTATATCTTTTTTTTATTTATAGATATTAATTATTTAATTATATTTTTTATTTTATTAAGATTTATCTTAATCTTTTAATTTAAAATAATAAAGTCTAAAAACTTTACTTATTTTAATAAAACTTATATTTAGATATTTTTAAGTCTAAATTTATTTACTTAAGCTTTTTAAGTATTAATTATATTTACTTAATATATTCGTTAAATATATTTAAGTATATAAGGATATTATTAATATATATTAAAATAAACTTATTAAGATATTTTTTTAGAATATTATTTAAAATATTATTAAAGTATTAATTAATTTAAATAATATAATTATATATTTATATAAGTCTTTTTTTATTTAAAATATTATTTTTTATTTATTATCTTTCTTTATATAAATCTAATTAAATATTTTAGAAATATTAAACTTAATAAATTACTTTTTATTTTAAAGTTTATTTTAAAGCTTATTAATTAAAGATAATAGATAACTATTTTTTATAATAATATTATTAAGTACTTTATAATCTATATATAATTTTTATTTATCTTTTTTTCTTTTAAAAATAAATAAAATAAAATACTCTATTAATAATTAAAATTTTTTAATAAATTCTTTTTATTTATTTTTTTTAATATAATTCGCGAGAGTAATTACTTTATTTTATAATAATAAATAAATAGACTTCTTTATAAATTATATATTAAAAATTAAATTTATTTTATAGTTTTATAATTAATATTTAAAAAAAACTTTATTAATATTTTTTTTTAAAATAAAGTTTTAAATTTTATATATTTATTTAAAATATTTATATAAGTAATCTCGCTTATTATATAAATCCTATTTTATAATATTATAATATTTTTTTATTAAAATTATTTTTTATCTCTTCTTTAATTTATATTATTATATAAATAGAGTTATAATCTAGAATAAATAAAACTTTATTTATTATATTATTTATAAATTTAATTATTTTATTTTATTATTCTATTCATAGATTAGTTTCTTTTAATTATAAAGTTTTAAGTATAATATTATTAACTTTTTTATATATTAAGTTAAAGAATTATTTTTTAATTCTGTATTTTATTTTTAATAGTATCTTTTTAATTATATTATTAATAATATTTATCTTTATTTTATTAAAATTTATTAATATATATAGTTTATATTTTAATATAGAAATACTATACTTTTTTATAAAATTTAGTTTTATTAAGTTTTAATTTAATTTATTATTAATTATAATTCTAATTAGATTTCTATTAATCTTAATCTAAAAATAGAATTTTTAATTATTATTAAATCTTATTATAATTATTTATTTAATTTTAAAATAAATTCTATTAAATAACTTTCTTACTAAAAAATCTATTAATTTTTTAAATTAAGTTTAAATAAATTTATAATAAAATTCTTTATATAACTTATTCTAATAAAATATTCTTTAGATAAAGATTTAATAATAAAAAATATATTAATTATTTTCTTAGCTAGTCTTAATATCTCTTATCTTTATATAAATAAAATAATTTATAAGTTAAGAAATAATACTTTTTTATCTTTTAAAAACTTAGATTCTCTAGGAATTCTATAATATAAAATATTATTTATATTCTTATATTCTTCTCTATATAAAATATTTTTAATTTTTTTTAAAAATAATTCTTATAGAACCTTAAATTCTATTTTAGAATTAAAATTTTTAGAAATTCTTTTATTAACTTTTTAAAATAGATTTATTTAATTAATAAATATTTTAAGTTTTTCTATATAAGATTTTAACTCTAAGATTAGATAAATAAATTTAATAAAGATATTTTATATTTAAGCTATAACTATTAATTTATTTCTTAAATTTTAATCTATTTTAAATAAAATATAATATAGAAATTTTAATTAAAACTTTAATATTTATTACTTATTTTCTTAATTTTAAGTTAGTTTATTATTAAATTATAACTAACTTTTTATAGTATAGCTAGACTTAGTTTAAAATATATCTTTAATTTATTTTAAAGATATTTTCTTTTAAGGAGAAAACTTCTTCCTTAGAAAATAGGTTAATATAAATATTATTTTTATTATAATATTTCTTATTATTTATTATAATTACTTATTAATTATATTAATTAAAAAATTATCTTAATTCTTATTTTTTTAATAGATATATTTAGTATATATTATTAAAATAAATTATTTATAATAAGTTTATATATTTATTTAAATATTCTTTTATATTTTCTAGTTTTTATAAATTTACCTATTTATTAAGATTTAGAAATTAATCTCTTATAATTATTATTTAATAATTTTCTTTTAAATATTTATTTTTATAGTAGCCTTTTTTATTATAACTATAATATTTAATATTTAATAGATTTTTTTTAAATTTCTTAGTTTTCTTAATCTTTTTTTATAGTACTAGGTTTATTATAGAGATATTCTCTTTCTTATATAACTTTTATATAAAATTAAAATATCTTTATTCTATTTTTTTTTTATATAATTTATTATTAATCGTGTATATAAAGAATATAAAATTCTAAAAAATTTTAATTTTCTTAGAATTTATCCTTATAAGCTTATTTTTAATATAAGGTTTTAATTTTTATTAATATTATACTATTTATAATAGTAGATTCTATCTTAATTAATAAAAAATATCTTAGAACTTTATTATATATTTAGTTGCTAGTTCTTTCTAAATTAAAATATATAGCTATTTTTCTAAGTAGAATACTTTTATAGTATTAAGGTTTTATATTTTTATATATTTTTTTAATTAGAATTAAAAAGCGTTTATTATATCTCCTTTAAAATATAATAAAATAAATATATTTTTTAACTTTATATTTTAAAACTAATTAGAGTAAAAGGTTATATAAAGATTAATATTTTTAAGAAATATATTAAAAGTTTCTTACTTTCTAAAAAATCTTATTAACTTAAAAACTTTTATACTCTTCTTTATAATTATTATATTATTTTTAAGAACTAGTAATATATTTACTTTTCTTTTCTTTTAAACTTTTTTAAGGTTAATTATACTAGTATATTATTTACTAGAAATAAAACTTAATATACTTATTCTTAAAGTAGTAAAAAATAGTATTTAAAATATAATAAAAAGATTTAATTTTTTTAAGTACTAAAAAATATATATAAGTATAAATTAATATAAGTAATTAAATATTTATTAGTTATAAACTTTTCTTTATTATATAAATTAAATATATAAAAGAAAATCTTATTTATAAAAAAAAAGTTTTTTTTTATATATTTAATCTTAACTATATTAAGATTTTTATATTTAAAGTATTTAAAGCTTAAATATTTTATTTATTAATAATTAAATTATTTAAAGCTTAATTAGTTTAATTATAATAATTAAAATTATATAATTTTAATTATATTCTTAATACTACTATCTTAAACTTTATAATTAAATATACTTATATATTATATTATCTTAATTCTATTAACTTAATATAAACTAACTTATAATATATATATTTCTTACGTAATAAAGAATTAAATATATAGTATATTATTATACTTAATTATAAATAAAAGTTTATTAAAACTTTATTATATTTAACTTAATCTTATATAGTTAAATATTATTATTTTCTTTATAATTTAATATTATTCTATTTTAATATTTTCTTATAATTTTTTTAACTTTTTAACTTTTTCAATCTTTTAACTATAGTTATTTATTTCTTATTTTTTATTTATCTAATCTTTAATTAACTATTATTTATTATAAGTAATATTTTATTTAATTTATTAATATTATTATTTATAAATAATTTATATTATTATTATTATATATATTATTATTACTAAATCTTAACTTTTAAAGAAGAAATCTTAGTATTTTAAAACTCTATACTTATTTCTATACTTATTCTATTAATAATATTATTATTCTTAATAACTTTAAACTTAAGTAATTCTATTAGTTAATAGAATATATAGAATAATATATATAATATAATAAATCGCGTATAAATAATAAAAGTATTACTTTTCTTTTTTTTATAGATAATTATTATAGAGCTACTTTATATTTTAATAGTTAATATTAAGATAAGTACTTAGTTATTACTTAAAGCTAGTAGTTAGATAAATAAGTTTTTATATATTATAACTTTAATAATTATATATTTATCTATTTACTATATATTCTATATATTTTAAGAATAGAAAACTTTATTACTATAAAGCGTTAATCTCTTTATATTATCTTATAATATTATTATAAAGTATTAAATTATTATATTAAATACTTATAAATAAAAACTTTAAGTTAGATTTTTAAAGTTATTAATTTATAGAAACTTTATTTTAATTTATATTTTAAATTTATAAAGATTAATTTAATTTTTATATAATATTAATTATATTATTTAAATCTTTTCTAGTATAATTTTAAATATTATTTATAATTTTATCTCTTTATCTTTATAATATAAAATTAAAAAGTTAAGAAAATTATTAATTAAGAACTAGATAAATATACTAAATAATAATAAAATTCTAGTATTAATAGAATTTAACTATAGTAAATTCTATAGTAAAGTAATATTAACTAGTATATAATATAACTTTATAATTTAATTAATACTTAATATTAAATAAAACTTAAATTATAATATTATTTAAACTTAAGTTAATAAATTAAATAAAAAATAATAGTTTAATATATTATTAATTTTTTTATTATAATATTAAGAAAATATAATAAAAAATAATTAAATTATTATATTTACTTTATAATAATTAAATAATATAAGTTATTATTAATATAAAATATTAATAAAATATATTTAATTAATTTTAAGTTTAAATATTATTATAAAGTTAATTTTAAAAAAATTAAAACTTTTATTAATATACTTAATTCTCTTATTTTTTTTTCGTAGAATCTTTAATTATATAATAACTTTATTACTTCTTATAATTTATTAATTATTTTTATATTTAAGAAATAATTAATAAAATTATTAATATATAACTAGTTATATAGATATAATCTCGTGTTAAACTTTATTATAGAAATTTTAAATACTTAGTAATTATAAAGAGATCTAACTTTTCTACTATTAATTATTTTTAGTCTAGAGACTCTTTATAGAGATATATTCAGCTTCGCCGTCTTAACTACTATCCTAGGAACAATGCCTTCTCAATTTTAGTACTACAGGGGACAGATTCTCCTACATCCAGTATTGCAGGAGCTCGATTTTCTTCGGAGCCAGACAACTTCCAAACGTAGTCTCCCCAGCACCTAAGCCATCCTAGACGCTGTTTCCTCAGAGCCGTGTTGTCCTAACAACAATGCGCTCCTAAGGCGGGAGCTCCCTGCTTTGACTCCTAGGAGGGTGCTCTTAGGAATACAGCAGTTCCTGGGAGCTACCACTGCTGGCGCTAGCCGAAATTGCTTTGGAAGCTAGAAACATATATCAAGCCATGTCTTGCAGGTGGCAAGTGTTGATTGGCTGCAATCTATTCCTCCAGAGATTCGTCATCTTCAGTGAGCGATCCCCGCTCGATGTCGTAGACCATTCCCACTCCGGTAAGGCTGACGTCTGGCTGCACCATCCTGCCCTTGTAGGCTTGCTGCCATGGCGCATAGCCTCTTGGTATGTATACTTCAGTTCTATCCTCGGCATGGCTGTGGTGGAGGTTTGCTGTGGTTGTTGATAGTTCGCAGGCTGTGGGGGTGGTGGGGCTGTTGTTGCTTCGTGGATATGATGGCGTATTCTGTCCGGTGCTGTAGTAATCATGCTCTGCCATCTCGCAGATAAAGATGCGTGCACCAGACGAGGGTGAATAGGTAGGTACGGACAGCCTGCTTTTCGGTGGACTCTAGCCTGCCCTATCTGGACGAGAGCCAACCAGAGAGTAGAATGTGATTGCGCTAAACTTCCGTACTAGCTTCATCGGGCCTACTGTGCATGGATCTATCTTGCCAAGGTGGTCAAAACTAACACACCTCTAACCCCCACTGCTGCCCATTGATTCCTGAGGCTGCGGATCCTTCAGTCAGATATGGCCCTTGACAAAATCGATATACGAAGCTATGATGGTGACGATGACCCTTGTTTTCAAGCCTTCGTAAAAGAGATGGAGCTCAAGGATGAGGTCAAACGTAGGAAGGCGGAAGAACAATCCGCTTTGAAAAAGTCGCAGAGATTCTCCAAGCAGAAACAGTGGCGGCAGCAGGTCAAGCGGACACAGCAACATCTCGGACTGTGTACCGCTAGGAACCCCGCCGCGGGATCTATGGCAACTGTCTGTTCCGACCTCGAGGGTCTCACCGTCACCGCTCGAGTATTCGAGGAAGGTTCAGGTCGACCAATACACGGCGACTTCAAATCGTCGCCTTATGATTCGGATACCTTCGTCGTCTTTATTTCGGTTGATGTCGAAGCTTTCGAGTTCAATCAAAAGCATATTACGGAAATCGGTATATCCACACTCGACACAGAAGATCTCCTAGGAGTACAGCCCGGAGCTAAGGGGAATAACTGGGCTACAAAAATACAATCTCATCACTTCCGTATCCGGGAGCACGGTCACCTCCTCAACAAAGTCTACGTCGATGGTTGCCCGGACAAATTTGACTTCGGCCAAAGCGAATGGATCTATAAACGGGATGTGATTTCAATCTTAGAAGGATGCTTCAATCCTTCCCGGCCATCCTACTCGAGTAGAACGCGCAAGGTTATTCTGGTTGGACATGATGTCGCGGCTGATATGAAGTATCTTACGGAAGTAGGTTTCGATGTGACTCGGACGATTTCCGATTGCATTGACACCTCGGATCTCTACAAAGCTTCACGTCGTGACGGTAGGCAATCTGCTCTGAGTACTTTGTTGCTTCATTACG
The DNA here is from genome assembly GCA_023065455.1 of Cladonia rangiferina. NCBI lineage: Eukaryota > Fungi > Ascomycota > Lecanoromycetes > Lecanorales > Cladoniaceae > Cladonia > Cladonia rangiferina. Next base: position 45,785 of record JAJREH010000080.1, read on the forward strand.
GTATCGCGGCTAAGCATCTGCACAACGCTGGCAATGACGCGAGTTATACCCTTCGTGTTATGGTAGCAATTGCGCTCGATGATTCACAGAATAAGAGGAATGCAGAGGAGTGGGAGATCGAAAAGGGCAATAGGGTTGAAGCGGCATGTGAAGCAGCAAGAACAAAGGTGTGCACTGATTTTGAGGGCTGGAGTACATCTGAGGACGACGATGTCACAAACTTTTCGACGCTGTCCCCATCCATTGATCAACGACAGAGCAGAAAAGCGCCTGGGATCACTGAAGGACGAAATAGATCCGATACAAGGTCGACCATAGAGAGTGCAAACCAAAAGAGACCAGTTCGACCGAAATACCTTACACACATTGATAGCACCCTGACCGACGTAGCAGTGCAGGATAATCCGGCTTTTCAGGACGCCTTACAAAGACCATTTGTCCCGTTATACATGGCTTCCCCAGAAGAACAATTAGACAAACGAGGTGATGGAGGTAATAATGGTCGTGGCCATGGTCGAGGTCGAGGTCGAGGTCGTGATCGAAGTCGGGGTCGGGGTCGGGGTCGGGGTCGGGGTCCAGTTCAGAAGAACAGTGTTCTTCCTCGCCAGGGGATCCACCCAAACTGAGCCTTGAAATCTTGACGAAAATGCCGGCCAGAGAGCACTCACTTCTATGCCACCCATACACCGACGTTGATATTTGATGTAAGAAGATTTAGTCTATAAAGGCTTACCTCCTTTATATCCTTAACCTACTATCCGCCGCCGACGAGGCCGATCTCCTAGACATTAGCCACAGCCAGATACCCAGGCTGGTGAAAAAGAGAATCGCGAAATTGTAAAGATGACACTATACTCCCCGCTAGCCATATTAGCCGCCTTCATGAGGTGTCACGTATAAAGAATGAGAACTATCCAGAAGTGCTTCTAAGATAATTGAAACGGATCTCAGTCACCTTGTGGGGACAAAAAGAAATAACCAACGGTTACCAACCCTCGTCTGTATATGCCGATCTTCCTCATTTACCTCCTAGCTGCGCCAAGTATTTGGCCTCAAACTCCCGCACCAGTTCCTATGCGTTTCTTAACTTGTATTCGAGTAGCCATGTTCTCTTCCAGCACACCTTATATTTATTGCCCTTTTCCCTTCATCTCTTATCAATAATCCTCATAATCTCCTACTCCTCTTCATCCAACGCTGAACCTCCTTGGTCTTGAGGTTGTTCGGGAAGAGTTGGGGAGACGGTAATGGCGTAAGGGGGATAGACGGTCGCTGCTGCCCCGCGATCACCTCCACGGATAGTCTGCTCAAGTAGGTCACGGGATAGTGTGATACTGAGAGATGGGGCGCTCAACGGGGGAGCTGGTAGGTTCGATAGGAGGTTCGGTGGTAGGACTCAAGCAAACGTGTGTCTTTGGCTGTTCCCTCGGGTGGGAGCTTTAGAGGTCTATAGTACTAATCTTAGACTCCATACTGGTAGAACCACTAGTTTCGTCAGTCTTTTCTTCATCATCCTCCACCAGGCTACGCTCCCGTAGATGAAGACGACAATGACGACCGGGTTAGCACAAATGGTACGTTAAGACGACTGGAGCGATGTGCGGGCGAAGGCAATGACGATCTCGCCGAATCTTCGAAGCATATGGATATCCGGATTTTGAAAGAGAAAGTGCGAGGTCGTAAGAAATGAAGGACGTTCTGCTCTGGGGGCTCATAAGATGAAGTGAAGGAACAAGGAGACGCATGGCAAGACATAGAGATGCTTGTATGTCGGACATCAACCAGCAGTACGATGGAAAAACAGATTTTAGTGGATTGTTCGAGATGCTCAGCTTCGAAATGATAGGATGCGGTATCATGACAAATAATCCTAAATTGTTAGATTGAATTCAAGTTAAGCATACGTAAGTCGATTTCATGTAGACGAGCTCATGAGATATGCCGGCTTTTTTGAATTGGGCAAAGCGGCCAGCGAACGCTAGGCAGGATCGAGGCGTTCCGCTAATCATCCAGCCTTATTAGAATCTCATCCGATCGTATGACTCATAAATGTCCCCGCTCTCCATCATTGACACTTGCGACCAAGGACAGTAAAATTCTCAGACACCCCAACTATATTGGTGCAATCTGCAAAGAGTTCTCAAGAGCAGCGGCCTAGTGACAAGGCACATCAATGGATCCATATATGATCCCCGCCGGGACCTTTTTTACGGACAGTCCTGACATACGGATTCGGTGCGTCAAGGACAACGATGAATTTGTTAGGGACACTTTGAATCGGGAGGAAGGAGAAACAAACAAGGGTCTTGACAGAAATTGCTTTTCCAGACCACGGAGTGATAAAGAGCGAGATGGGCATTTGGCGCGGCTTCGAGGAGTGCGAAGGATGCATTTTTTTTTGCATCAGATGGGCGATAAGGCCACGGTGCTCTATCATGGGGAAGTGAGTATATAAAAGCTGTGTTGTGATGACGCAATACGTTTAACTAATGAAATTGCGCTCAGGAGAAGGGATGGCTTATGGACATCTCCGAGTCGATGCACCCATGTGGCATGCTGTCATACAACGACAAGTGGTGGATGATCCATTATGATGAGAAGCACCTTAGTAGGTATAGCTGGACAAAGCGTGAGGAGAAGAGCTGTGTGCCGTCGCAACTACGAGACGGGATGTGGCATAAATATTCGTGTCAATGTAAGTATAGATGTCGTTAGTGTATACAGGTGGCTAATAAAGGGCCTAGGTTGTTTATATTGTAACGGAGATTACGATGATACAATCAAACGGGAGCTAGGATTGACCACTAAGGGTAATAACACTACTTGTGGTCCTTGGACAGAATAGTATGGGAGGAAACCTTGTCAAAAGGTATTTACCGAGGGGACAAGCAATGTCGATGTCGATGAGATTTTTCATTTGATCGATTATGAATTAGGAGATACAAAGCTACTTACATATTATAGCCAACAAGGATGGGAAAACACCCGCGATTAAGTCTTCCACTGCTATCTGCAATTGCTTCAATTTTACAGGCCACAGTGGATTTGGGCACTTATAACCAGCTCCCAAGAGAATGAGTTTCCTACCTACTCTGATGATCGGGTGACGAGCATTTCCGGCCGAATTTTGTGGAACTAATGCCAATATATTCACCATGGATGGCTCCGAGAAATCTGTTGTGCAGCGCCGCAGTGACTCCTACCAGCCCGTCTCAAGTAAGCGCAGCATGGTCCATGTCCCCAATCTGCATTTTCCCAAAGTATTTCGGCTTCCATCAGGTGGCGGTTTTCCGAGGACGAGCACTGTTCAAAGATTCTCGTTTCTTGGCGTTGGGAAGAGAGGAGAGCAGAAGATGATGGTCGACGCTCACAAACAATTCACATCACAAAAGAAGGGTCAATTGCGGCACAAATAAGCCGTCCCTAGTTTACCGCCCTCTGTCTCTTCCAATGAGCTATCGCAGTATTCTTCCCAGTACGGTGCTTTTTCGGTCATGCAATAATGCCGTCTGCGATAGACCAGCCCCCGTAAATTATCTCGCCGGCGCAGAATCATTTGGACATAGCACTCATCAGCTTGGCCAGACTGGAGCATAAGAAACGACTCCTCAATGCTATCGAGAGAGACCAGGAAGTCGATTAAGTCAAATTCCAATTTATACATCTCTGCTTTACGAAGAACAAGCTCTACCATAGTAGCGTCAAAATGCGCATTCGTACGAGCCATATCGTCTGAAAATTCAACGGTCTATTTCAGGCATTCAGAGCAAATGTCTTGACAGGTTAGCTTGATATTCCTAGACGCATAACTCAAGCTGATATAACTTATCTAGACAACGATAGAAAGAACTACTCCCCTTTGAAGACTAAAGTAGTAGCTTATGAGAGCTTGCCCGGGGTAGAACAGTTCGGCAAGATGATGCAGGATATTTATAAAGACTTCTGTGTCACGGAGCTGAGAAGTAAGACGCCAATGGCTGACCCATTTCCTTGCCCGAACTCCCGCTTAAACATGAGTGCTGAAGGTTGTAGGCTACATTGCAAATGCCGAGGTTGAACTTCGCCATGCAGTATTGTTCGTGATGATCGAGATGCTAGAGCGTCAAGACTCCTGTGACTACCAGAAGCGATAAGAGCTAATTGGTAAAGTTCAATAGGGGTGTCCCGTATTACCGCTAAAATGGGTCTCTACAAAATCTGGCGACAAGGCGGCGACGCAAGCGTAATTTTCAGCTGGGAGCCGTCCTAGATGATTCAGGGTAGTCAATCTAGGAGACTCACGTAGAATCAAGAAAGTGGAGATGTATATTGGAAGTCGAAATTACTCTGAATACAAAGTATATACGGTTCGGCTCGCCATAGAGGGCGGCTCGCGACATAGGGATAGACATTAACGTAGGTCATGTCCAACTCTTGAAGCGTGTGGCCTTGTTCCAAGAATATATGTGAATTTGACGCCAGACTCGTTTTAGCTAGAACATGAAGATGAGTCATAATCCTTCGAGGGATTGCCCCGCGTTGTCTCGATCACTTGGTTTCCTCCTTTCCGATCTCCTCATCTTCTCGCATCTTCCAGCAAGATCAACCTCGCTATCAACATTTCGAGATGGTATCAAAATCGTTCTATACAGATGCCCTAAACGGGCTGTGTTCTAAAGATCAACTAGATCTACTGGACTCCGTCGACTGTCTCCGTTCGCAAGGCATCAGTCATTATGTTTCGTTGCCACAGATCATCGTGTGCGGTGACCAGTCATCTGGAAAGAGCTCGGTGCTGGAAGCAATCTCTGGTGTGTCGTTTCCGACCAAAAGTACCCTTTGCACCCGATTTCCGACGGAATTGGTCCTCCGTAAGACATCACACATCAGTGTCAGCGTTTCCATCGTCCCGCATCATTCTCGCAGCGAGTCCGAGCAGCTCTCTCTCGGTAGCTTTCACGAACAGCTAGATGGTTTCGATGGCCTTCCAATTCTGATTGAGAACGCAAAAGCAGCCATGGGAATCTCCACGCACGGCAAAGCTTTCTCGAAAGATCTCCTCCGTATTGAGGTCTCAGGTCCGGATCGGCCTCATTTGACTATTGTAGACCTTCCTGGATTGATCCATTCGGAAACAAAACAGCAGTCTGCTTCTGATGTCGAGCTCGTACAAGACGTCGTTCAAACCTACATGAAGGAACCAAGGAGCATCATTCTCGCCGTGGTTTCGGCAAAGAATGACTATGCAAACCAGATCGTGTTGAAGCTCGCCCGCATTGCGGACCCAAGAGGCAATCGGACCCTGGGCGTCATCACAAAGCCCGATACATTGGTTCCGGATTCTGAGAGTGAAGCCATGTATGTCTCCCTCGCAAGAAACCAGGACGTGGAGTTCCGTCTTGGATGGCATGTATTGAAGAATATGGACTCTGAAACGGGAGAGTGGTCGTTGATAGATCGCGACGTCAAGGAAGAGGCATTTTTCTCGCAAGGGATATGGGAAGAACTCTCTCGGTCGCTTTTAGGCGTCGATAAGTTACGAAGTCGGCTCAGCAAAGTCCTCCTTGGACAGATCGCCGCCGAACTACCCAGCTTGATTGACGAGATTGAAATCAAATCCAAAGCGTGCCGCAGCCGACTGGATAAGCTTGGGGAGCCTCGAGCTACCTTGGACGAACAGCGGCGCTATCTACTCCATATCAGTCAATCATTCCAGTCTCTGGTCAAAGCCTCCGTGGATGGCACGTATAACGATCCCTTCTTCAATGACGCAGAGTCTGAAACTGGCTACCAAAAGCGCATCCGCGCCGTGATGCAGAACCTCAACCTTGACTTCGCAGAAGATCTCGCTAAACGAGGTCACCGTCGCGAGATAACCGGTTCGAAGGATACGACTCGCCTTTCCGGGGGCGTTGTTCCTGTTACTAGAGATGAATTCCTTGACCATATACAGCGACTGATGCGGAGGACGAGGGGTCGAGAGTTGCCAGGGACCTTTAATCCGATGATTGTGGCAGATTTATTCCTGGAACAATCTGTTCCATGGGAGGCGATAATCCGGAGCCATATCGACAGAGTCTGGAAGGCCACCAGAGACTTCCTCAGTCTTGCAGCCATTTACATCGCCGACGCCGCAACCTCCAAAGTGCTCTTCCAAAAGATCTTCGAGCCGGCTTTGAATGAGCTATTGGGAAGCTTGAACGTAAAGACCGCTGAACTGCTAACTCCGCATCAGAAAAGTCATCCAATCACTTACAACCATTACTTCACCGAAACTCTCCAGCAGGTTCGTAATGAACGAAGCAAGAATGAGTACTCTAGAATTGTAAAGAACTTTTTTGGAGTCTCTACCCTTGAACCAGTCCTCTATATGGACCAGCGTAAAGACCTGAGGCAGCTCGTGACAGCCCTCGTGCAAAGCACCGAACCGGACATGAACCGCTTCGCATGCTCCGAAGCATTAGATTGTATGGAGGCATATTACAAGGTTACATAGCTTATATTCTATCCTGCCTCCACTTTCATCAATCCCTCGCTGACCCTGTCGTGTACTCGTACCAGGTTGCTCTGAAACGTTTCACTGACGACATCGCTATCGAGGCCGTCGAAGCCAAGCTTTTATCTCCGCTCGGCGATGTCTTCTCTCCTGTAGCTGTCTCCGCCATGCCAGCTGAACTTATAACCCGCATTGCTGGTGAATCGGAGGAGAATCGCGCCCAGCGCGAACAGTTAACTAAGCAGCTGGACGTCCTCATGAAAGGCTCTGATACCTGCAAGCGCTTCATCGGCGTCAGACTCATGAGTAAGAAGGCGCCCAGCGTGTCCCTTTCTCAGCTGTTGTTGATGTACTAGATAGATCCGGATGATGGCACGATTCAACTGGACCCCAAGTCCAACTCTGCAAGCAAAAACTCTGGTAATTTCGATGTGGCGCCTGACGACTCGTCTCAGGAAGATGTTAGATCATTGTCGGACAGATCTGTCAGCTGTAGAAGCTCACCCATCGAAGTGCCCGAATTTGTGAGCACGGGGTTCAAGGAGAGCAGAGAGGAAGCCCCTACTCCATTAGCCGATCCCGTGGAGGAACCAAGGGAAGAACTTTTGTATTCTTCTAAGAAGAAATCTAAGAAGTCGAAACTTTCCGCGAAACGGGCTCTCTTTGAAGAAGATTAGCGGCTGCAACGTTTAGCGTGGAGGTTGAATTTGTGAAGAATCAAGGATGTAAAGGCTTTACAAGAGGAAGCAAGGTTTGCACGAGAAATAGAAGAACCCAGGTTACATCGTAGTCATAGACATAACCGTGTCGTAGCAAGAATGGCGTCGATCTACCAGATTATCCTCAAGTTTCAGAAACGAATTACTCATAGAAACCTAAGACCAGTGAGCTAACTAGGTGCTTAAAAGGCACCAACTGTTGGCCTCATTTAGATAGTCGGGAATAGATGCAGTCGAAACTGTAATACAACACGCGAGGAGCCATAGCTTCTATTCGTGGGACAGTAGTCATGGGTTGACGCAGAAGATACAAAACATGAATTCAATGAATATATGCAACGAGGCACGAAATACAGGACAATGTAGGAAGTCTACACACGCAAAAAGATCTTGTGCACTCTCGCCGCATGGTTCTTGAAACCTATCATACTAGGCAGGACCAGTCTCGCTGCCTTATACTGCGGATGCGGGCACGGAACTAGATTCTAAGAGAAATATTTCCTTAAATACTTCTCCACCTCATTTATTATCTTATTAGGTTTAGCGTATTTAAAAATCTACTTATAATATAACTTGAATTTATTCTCTAGATAAATAATATATTAAATAGATTTATATACTAAAGAAAATCAATTTATTCTTTTTTTTATTAAGTTTTCTAAAAATATATTTATTTATTTTTACTTAATATAATACTAAAGTTAATATTATTAATTTTTTTTATTAATAATAAAAAATAATTCTAGTTTTAATTACTTAGTTTTATTAAATAAACTTTACTTATTCTATTAAATTATTAATATATATAATTTACTTAGAAAAATAATATATAATTAATATTATATATAATATATTTATTAAAAATATTAATATAATTTTAATAATAAAGAATTAAGAATTAAAGATAATAATATTAATTTTTTAAAAATATTACTTTTATACTTTCTTAATTATATAATTATATATTATTATTTTAAAATAATTTAAGTAAATTTTAATTCTTTTCTTCTTATAAAAAAATATTTTTTTAATAATATTAATAAATTAATATTTTATTATATAAATAAATTTAAATTATAAGAATTTAGTTTTTTTAAGAAAATATTAAAAACTAAATAAATATATTAAATAATAATAAGATTTTAATATTAATAAAATTTAACTATAATAAATTTTATAATAAAGTAATATTAATTAATATATAATATAATTTTATAATTTAATTAATACTTAATATTAAATAAAACTTAAATTATAATAAAAAATTATATTATTTAATAATATTAACTTAACTTTATTTTCTATTTAAATAATAACTTAATTAATATATTTTTATTAATTATTAAATTAAATTTTCTAGTTTAAATATTATATAATTATATTAAATTTATAATTAAAATTTTAATTTTAAATAAAAATAAAAATTTAATTTAATAATAAAAAATAAAGCTAATAATAATATAATTATTATAAGAAATTAAACTTAATAATAAAAAATAATATATATAATTAATTATATATAGAAAATTATATATATAATTAATTATATTTAGAAAATTATATAAATTTACTTTTAGAAAAAATTAAAAAACTTATTTATATAATAAAAATAATCTTTATTTTATATTTTAATATTAATAAAATTTAAATTAATTAATAAAATCTTAATTTAAAAAATAATAGAATTTATTATTATATATTTTTCTTTACTTTATTTTTTTTATTTATATATTAAGTAAAATAATATAATATTTTAAATATAATAAAAATTTTAATAAAAATAATTTAAGAAAAAATATTTATTAAGTTTATTAATATTAATATAATAATTATAATAATAGTATAGAAATTTAATAATAATAATAATAATAATAATAATAATAATAATAATAATAATAATAATAATAATAATAATAATAATAATTTATATTAATTAATTAAATAAAATATATTAATTTAAATTATTAAAGAATTAAAAATAAATTATATTATTCTATAAATTAAAACCTTACTAATTAATTTAAATTTCATTAGTATTTAAGTATAAAATAAAGATTATTCTTATTAAATAAGTTAGTTTTTTTATTTCTTCTAAAATAAACTTTCTAATCGATTAAGTTAATAACTTATTTTAATAAATTACTTAATACTAAAAAAATTATAGTTTAACTTCTAAGATATAAAAAAATTAGTTTATAAGATAAATAATAGAGTTAATAAAAAGAATAAAAATATTAATAAATAATATTTAATCTTTTCTTTAAGCTAAACTAATTTATTATAAAAAATAAGTATTATTTTTATAATTTCTTATTTATAAATTTCGTTAAATTTATAATTTTTATTAATTTTATTTAGTATAAAGTAGTCTAGCTACGAGATAAGAAAATAATAAAGAAAGAAAAAAAGAAAGTAATAAAAAGAGGAAAAGAGAAAATAAAAGAGAAAATAAAAAAAAAGATAAGTTATTATTTTATTCCTTAGCTATTTATATCTATTATTTAATTTAAGAAGTTAGATATAATAATAAAAATAATAATAAAAAATTTAATAAATATCTTAATATTTAATTATTATTAAAGTTAATATTATTTAATTAATAAAATTTATCTCTATAAATTCTTATAAAAAAAGAAGAGAAGTATTAGTAATAAAGTTATTATAATAAAAATTATAAGTTATTATCTTATTAATATATTATTATTTATTAATTAAATTAAATTATAAAGTATAGACTTATAAAAGCTATAGAGAATAAGAAAAAAAAAATTAAAAAAGAAAAGAGTAAAGAGAGCGAGGTAAAAAAAGAGAAAAAAAAGAAAAAAAAGATAAAAGATATATTATCTTAATCTATTCTTATAATATTAGTTAATTAACTACTAGTTCTAGATTATATTTTCTTTTCTCTTTAATATTTAATATTTAAAATTAAATATTAATTAAATATTTATAATTTAAAGTTATTCTTTAATAATAATAAGTTTATTATTATTATTAAAGAATAATATCGCTAATAAAGTCTATTAATTAATAATAAAATTTATTACTAATATATTATTTTTTAATCTAATTAAAATTAATTAATTATTAATAAATCTTATTATATTAAAATATTATTTATAGTATAACTAGCCGCTCTTAAATACTTCTTTAACTTTATAATTTTTTAATTTTTCTATCTTTCTAATAAATATCTTTAATAAATATAAGTATTTATAATTTAAATATATTTATATTATTTAATTCTATATTTAGCTTATTTATTAAATTTTAATATTTATTTATAATAATATAATTATAGTTCTTCTTAACTTAATTTAAAATATTTTCTTTTTTTATTTCTACTATTAATTTATTTATTTATTATAAATATATTTTAATATTAATATTATATCTAGCTTTTCTTCTAGTATTTATTAATTATAGATATTATTTTATTTTATTTATTTAATCTTATATTAAATTTATTTTTTAGTTTATTAATAATTTTCTTTATCTTTTATTACTTTTTATTATTAATAAGTTTAAAGATTTATATAAAGTCTATTAATTATATATTATTATATAGTTAATAAGATTTAAATAATAATATATAAAAAGTATTATAAATTTAATAATTAATAAATAATATTAAATAATATATTTAATAATTAATTTTATCCTTAATTCTAAATAATTTAATAAATTAATAAAATAACTTTTTATTAAATTATCTTTATTTTAAAATTTTAATTAATAATATTATTAATTCTCTTATATTATACTTTTTTATTTTATAGTTTTTATTATAATACTTTACTTATATTATAATAACGCGTTATTAATATAACTTTATTTTTTTAATAATTTTATAATTACTTTATATATTTCTTTACTATTAATATTTTTCTTTCTAAAGAGCCGTTTCTAGCTTCTTAATAAATTTTAGAATTATAATTATATATTATAAAAAATAGCGAGTAATTAATAATAATATAATAATTATTTATATATATAAATTTAATAATTAATAAGAAATTTATTTAATTAATTTACTTTATATTAATAAATATTTATAAGAAATATTTTAATATCTAATTTCATTTTTTTATTTAATTATTTATTTATAAATAAAAGATAATATTTATATATTACTTAATCTTTATATAATAATAAAGAGTAAATTAAAAAATATTTATAAATATTAAGTCTTTATTACTTATTACGCTAGTTAATATATTAAAGTAGTAAATTATTTTAAAGAAAAATAATTCTTCTAATTTCTTAATAGTAATCTTTTTAATAATAATTAAATAATAATATATTTTAATAAACTTATTTATTATTATTAAAATAATATTATATATAATATTTATTTATTTACTTAAAAGTAATTTTATTATAAAGTTTATAATTAACTTTTATTATAACTTTTTAAAGAGAGATAAGAATTATAATTTACTATAAAAATAATACTTAAATACTTTAATCTTTTAATAAATATTATAAATATAAATATAACTATATATTTACTTTATAATATTATTTTAATAATATTTTTATTATAAAAGTATTATGGGTTAACTTGTAGTAATTAATTAATTAATATAAAAAATACGCCTTAAAGCGCGTAGCTTTAGATATAAATTCAGAATATAAGTAATATAAAACGTATCCTATATATTCTTTAGAATATAAGTAATATAGAATATATTCTATATATTCTCTATAATATAGATAATATAAGATATATTATTTAGAAGTAAGGAATTCTTAGTATAAATTCTTTTAAATATAAAGAAAGGACTTCTTCTTTTATTTCCTAGAGTTCTTTATATTCTTTATTAGTAGTATAAATAATTAATAGTTAATTAATATTAATCTATCTTATTATTATATTAATTTTATTAAGGAGTTAAATATCTTTATTATAAAAAGCTCTAATATTTTTATAGTATTAAAATATTCTAATAAAGAATTATTATAATATTTATTAATAAACTTTTATTTAAAAGTATTATTATTTAGAATATATAATTATTTTTTATATTAAAAAAATTATCTTTATTAAATAATTAATTTATATAAATATTATATTAATAACTTATTATTATATTTTTATTTATTTTAAATCTAGTAACTTAATTATTTAAGGTTTAAAATTTATAAATAACTTATTTTAATAAATTTTAAAACTTTTTATAAAAGTTTTTAACTAACTTTTTTATAATTCTTTTTAATATTACTATTTAAATATTTATAACTAAGTATTTTAATTATAATATTTTTTAATAATTTATATATATAGCTTTAAATCTTTCTTTAATTATAATAATAATTTATTTTATAATATTAATAGAAGAGTAGTATTAAAAAGTAATATTTTTTTATAATTAAAATATTTTAATAATAAGTATTCTTTAAATTTAATTTTAAATTTTTTTTAATATTATATAAATAATCTAATATTTTAATAATAAAAAATAATAAGTACTTATTTTTATAATTAATATAGAAATAAAGTTCTCTATTTTTTTTAAATATAAAAAAATAAGTATTCTTATTAATAAAATAAAATAATAAATTTATTTTTTTATTAATATATTATTAAAATAATATTATAACTTTATTAATTTAATTTTTAATAAATTATATAAAGAATTATATAATAACTTTTCTTTATTTAACTTAATAATATAATTTTTTTATTTTTATTTAAATAAAATTTTAGTTTTTTTATTTAAGAAAATATTTTTAAACTTTTTTAATTAAGATAAAAGATTATTTATATTAAATTTATTAATTTACTATTACTTTATTATATTAATATTAATATAAATTATAATAAAAACTTTTTATTTCTTTTATAAAATTTATATAAATTTAATTAATTTATTAATTTATAACTATTTAAAATTAATTTAATATTATTATTAATATATATTAGCGTATTAATTATAGTACTTAATTTATAAAATATAAATATTTTAATTATTAAATTAAAATTCTTTTAGTTAATAATATAAAATAAAAAGTTATATTTTTTTTAATCTTAACTATTAATAACTTTATAACTTAATTAATATATTTTATAATAATAAATATCTTATTTACTTAATTATATTAATATTAATAAGATTATATATTCTAATTATAAATTATATTATATTATAAATTATTAAATAACTAGATTAATTTTTATTTTAGAATTTATTAATTTCTTAAAGAAATAAGACTTTTTATAGATAATTATTTAATTCTTAAAATAAAAAGAATTTAAGATTTTTATTTATTTTTTTATCTTATTTTTTCTTTAATAATAAAGCGCTATTATTTTTTAATTATATTAAATTAACTAAAATAAAGTTTAAATTATTTTTTTATAAATAATCTTTCTTTTAGTATTTCTTATTATTATAAAGAAAGTATAAATTAGTTTTATTTAACTTAACTAAAATATCTAAAAATAATTTAAATTTTTAATAAATTTTTTTTCTTTTTTTTTAATACTTTAATAATAATTTATTATTATTATTATTAAATAAAACTTTAAAAATATATTCTTTTAAGAATCTACTTTTTTTATTTATTTTAAATTATAATTAATAATAATACTTAAGATTTCTTTCTTTTATATTATTAATATATTATTAATATTTAAGATATTTCTCTTAAACTCTAAATAAATCTTAATAAGAAAAATATTTACTTTAAACTTTTTTAATATAGAGTTTAAATAACTTTCTAGTTTTTTAAAATAAACTTTAAAAATAAATATTTTTTAATTCTTTATTTATCTTACGTTATTCTAATATTTATAAATATAAATATTTATCTTTTCTTTCTTAAATTATTATTATTATTATATTATTATATTATCTTCTAATAATTATATATAGTAAAAAATCTTAGTTTTATTAATAATAAAATACTTAAAGTTTAAGAGAAACTTTATTTTAATATTAGTAAATTAATAAATATTTTTTTTTTATACTTTATAATAAATATATATTTTATTAAAATAAATTATTTTTATTATAAATATATTATTAAAGCTAATAAAAGAAATTTTTCTTTTAAAAATTATTAATAATTTATTAATTAGAGACCTTATAAATCTCTAGATAAAAAATCTTAATAATTTAATAATAAGTTTTATAATAACGGCCTAGAGTTTTTTTATTTAGAATTTTAATTCTTAAATCTACTATTATTATTAATTATTAGATATAATAGTTAATTTTAAGGAATTTACTAATAATTTATTTATAATATCTTATATTCTCTTATTATAGATAGATTTTTAATTTATTATTTATTTTATTCTAAGCCTTTAATCTTAAAGATTAAAATAATTAAAATTATAATATATATTTTTAATATAATATTAATATTATATAATTAAATATTATAGTTTAAACTTTATTAAGTACTAAATATTATTTAAGTTATAAAGTTATATTATATACTAATTAATATTACTTTATTATAGAATTTACTATAGTTAGATTTTATTAATATTAAGATCTTAGTATTATTTAATATATTTATCTAGTTTTTAATATAATCTAACTATTCTTCTTATTATTATTATTTTTATTTAATAAAATAAGTTAAAAATTCTAAAGAAACTATTATATAATACAACTATTTTTCTTTAATATAAAAGATAAATAATCTAAATATTATTATAATTAAATTAATTTAACTCGTTAATAATAAAATATTTTCCTTGTAATTAAGTTCTCTCTATAAACTAGATTATATATAGAAGTTAAAATATTTATTAAACTAAATAATTAATTAAAGTTAATTATAAATAATTTATAAGAATTTTATTAATTTTAACTATAAGCTTATAAATTCTTTATATAAAATAATTAATAAACTTTAGAATAATTATATTAAATATATTAAATTTAAAAATAACGATAAAATATTTATTAATAAATAATATTTTATTATTAATCTTAATAAAAAAACTATATAATTCTATATTATTTAAATAAAATAACTTATAATAAATTATAATTATAGAAAAGAATATATTTATTAAAGTAATTAATAAAGCTATTAATAATTAATATAAAAGTTTTTAAAACGTAATTAAATATATTTATATATTAATTTATTATTATATAAGTTAAGTAAAAGAATTAATAAAGAAAATTAATAGATTTAATATAAGTTATAAAATATTATAAATAAATTATATATTACTAAAAATAAAATTTAAAAGAATTAAAAATAAATTAATTATTAATTAACTTAATATAAAAAAATTATATTAACTTAAAAATAAATATTATAATAATATAAAAATACTTTAGAAATAAAATAAAGTCTTAGTCTTAGAATTAAAAAAAATAATATATAATTAGATATAAAATTTATAAAACTTTAATAAAAATATAATATAATTTTATTATATATTAAATATACTTTTTATTCTAGCTTTTATTATTTTAGTAAATATTATTATACTTAAAAAGAATAAAAATTATTTAAACGCGTTTATATTTAATAGTAATTAAGTAAAATAAAAATAATAAAAGTTAAATATTTAATTTAAATTTAAATAAAATACTTATTAATTTAATTTAAAAAAGTTTAAGATTAATTATATTTAAGATAAATATACGCGTTATATATTTATAGTTATTTAATTATAAATTAAATTAAAGTCTAGTAATTATTATAAATATTATAAGAAAGTTTTTATAAATTTAGAAAAAAACTTTAATACTTATAATAAGATTAGTTAAATTAAGATAAATATATAAATATTTATATTTCTTATAAAAATAAAGAATAAGAATAAAATATTTAATATTTTCTACTTTTACTTTATTACTATTATCGCGTTATTAAAATATATTAATAATTATAAAATTCAAGATTTATAAAAATATATTATATTAAAGCTAAGAAAGAAAATAATTATTAAGTTTAAATTATTATTATATAAAGACTTTATAGCCTAATTTTATATATATAATTTAAAAATAAAATGAAACTTAGTACTTAATATATAAACTAAAGTTATATAATTAACTTATAATAATAAAGAGAAAGAAAACTATAGTAATAATATTTATAGAAGAAATAAAGATAAAGAATATAAAGATTTTAATAACTTTTAAAAAATAAATTAATAAATATAAATACCTTATATTTTAATATAAATATAGAAGAAAAATCTATATATAAAGTACTTAAAATTTAATTACTATACTAAAGATAATAATATACTTTATAAGAGTAATAAATTACTTATTTAAAATAAAATAAAATCTAGACTAGTAGCCTTTAAAATTAAATATAAACTAGAAAATAAAAGTAAGAGTTTTTTTTTAAATATTAATTTAAAAAACTAATTATTCTTAACTAAGTTATAATTAAAGATTTATTAATTAATATATATAATAAATTAATTAAATTAAAAAAGAATTAAGGTTATTTCCTAGCTATAATTATATTATTATTATATTAAGATAAACTTTAATAAGATAAATAGTTTAACTTTATAAACTATATATATATTATTAAGAAATTAATAAAAATAATATATTTTATAAATATAGAAGTTTTTTATTACGTAGATATATATTTACTAGGTAGTAGAATAAATAAATAAGATATTTATATAATTAATATATAGTTTAATAAATATAATAAGAATAATAAAGTTATAATATAGATAATAACTCGTTATCTAGTTACTAGCTCTAAGAATATCCTAGCTTTAATTCTTAATATTAATTATTAAAATATATAGAGTAGTATTATAATAATATACTTATAAAAAAGAAAGAAAAGTAATATTCTTATTATTATACGTAATTTATTATATATTTTATATCTATATATTATATTTATATATTATTAATTAATAGAATTTCTTATAACTTATAATTATTAAAGATAATAATATTATTAATAAAATAAATATAAAAGTAAATATAAAATTCTAGAATACTAAGATTTCTTCTCTAGAAATTAAGATCTAGTAATAATAATATTAATAACTATAATTATATAAAAGAACTTATAAATAATAGCTCTAGTGAATTAAATAGAGTATTACTTATAATAAGTAATAATTAATAAGAATTAAGTAAATAAAAAAATAAGGAAGGAAGATTTATTAAAGAGTTGAAAAGTTAAAAAAGTTATAAGTAAGAAAATATTAAAATAAAGCGATATTAAATTATAAAAAAATAGTAGTATTTATTTATATAGTATTAAATCTAATAAAGTAAAATATTTATCGCGTTAAGTATAATAATATACTATATATTTAGTTTCTTATTATAAGAGAAATATATATAAATACTACTAAATCTTAATAGCTATATAATTTAGTTCTTTAAGAACTTAATAATATATTTTCTTAATATTATTTTTAATACTATTTTTAAAGCTCTATACTTTTACTTAATTAATTACTTTTAAATATTTTATAAAGGGATTTTATAAATTTATTTTTATTCTATTTTTTCTATTATTTCAATACTTAGTAATAGTAAATAGGATTGAATAGAAGTAAGAGTAAAAATAAAGATAGATATAAATATTAATTATAGAGAAAACTTTAATAGTATTAAAGTATATAGTTTATAAGCTAGTAATAAAACTAATAATAAAACTATTAACGAAGTAAATAGTAAAGAAAATAATAAAGTAGAGAATTATTATTATATTACGAGCTAGCCCGTAGAAGTTAGCTAACTAGTATAAACGCTACGCTTTAGTAAATAGCTTCAGGAATAAGTTCAGGATATAAATAATACAGGACGTATTCTATATATCCTCTAGAATATAAATAATATAGAACGTATTCTAAATATTCTCTAGAATATAAATAATATAAAATATATTATCTAGAATTAAAGAATCCTTAATATAAATTCTTATAAATATAAAGAAAAAACTTTCTTTCTTATTTTCTAGAATTCTTTATATTCTTTATTAATAATATAGATAGTTAATAGCTAATTAATATTAATTTATCTTATTATTATATTAATTCTATTAAGGAGTTAAACACCCCTATTATATTAAAAATATTTTTCTTTATTAAGCTAGTATAAATACTTCTAATTCTATATAAAACGAGGATTATTAATAGACTTTAATAAGTATTAAAAATATAAAGCTATTAACTCTTAAAACTAATTATATTATAATACTAAGAGGAGGACTTAAAGTCCCTTTATTAAATAAATTCTTAGAAAAGAAAGGAACTCTCTTAAAATATATTAAATAAATTAAAATATATATAATATTTTATTTAGAATAATTTAAGAAAATAGAATACTATAACTTATTTTATCTTATATACTTAGATAAGGATACTATATTAATATTATCTTCTTAACTTAAAAAGTATATTAACGTGAAATAGCTAGGTTATATATAAATAGATAGAACTAGATTTATAAATAAATCTACTTATATTTAAAATCTATTCTTAGCCTTATTTAAAGATAAGATAGAATTAACTTAAGTTAAAAAATAATTATATAATCTATAAATAAAAAAGTTAATAATAAAGTATATAATAAAGTTTTAGTCTTTAATTTTATAAACTTAATAAAACTTAATAATTAAGATTTTAGTTTATATTAAGGGCCTCAGCTCTAAAATTAAGAATAAACTAGTAAAAAAATTTATTCTAATAAACTTTACCTTATTAATCTTATTAATATATTTAATAAATAATTAAATATATAAGAAATATATAGAATAAAAAACTTCTAATCTTTATCTAAATAAAGGAAAAAAAGAAAATATATTAAGTATAAATTCTAAGCCTACTTAAAAGAATTAAGAGAAAAGTAAAGAGAATAAAAAAAAAAATCTTTTTAAAATAAAATATTATAATTATTATAAGAAAAAATATTATAAGAATAAATATTCTAAGAAGGATTAAACTATAATAATAAGAGTAGAATAATATATATATATTTATATTAATATTTATAATTATATACACACGTGTTATTTAATATATTTTAGAAAATAAAAAATAAATAAACTTTATACTACTAAACTTAAGTTTAAGATAAAGTAAGAAAATTTTTAAAAAATTATAATAAAAATAACCAAAAACTTTAAAATAGACTTAGGACTATAATAAATAATTATAACTAGTAATAAAATCTATTAAGAACTTAATAATAAATACTTAAATCTATTATCTTCTAGTAGAGGAACTAGTTTATTATAAAAAATAAAACTCCTCTTAAATCCTATAAAAACTTACTTAATAAATAAATAAGTAAATACTTATATTTTTTCTAAAATAAAAAGAAATAAGTTAATATTAAGAAGAATTTAAGTAAAAATTAAAATTATTAATAAAAAAATTAAATACTACTATTATAAATATATTAAGTACTTAAAAGAAGCTAATAAAAGAATATATAAAAAATTAATTTAAATAAAGAAATTCACTAGTAAGATTATTTATAAAAACTTAATAAACATCTTAATTTAATTATTAAGTAAAGACAAAATAAATTACCTTATATAAAATATAATATAACTAGTCTTTATCTTTAAAATAAAAAAAACTTTCTAGTCTATTATTAAAAAAATTAATAAAGAAGATAGGAATAACTTAATTATAATTAAAATAATAATTAATTAAGGAAATTATTATAAGGACTTACTTAATATAATATATATAAAAAATATATAAAGCTTAAGATTTTTAAAGAACAGAAGTACTCTACTATTAAATAATAGATTAATATTATTAAGATTAAAAAAAATAACTTAATAAATTACTAAGAAAATAACTAATCTTCTTAAATATTATAATAAGATTCTTTTAAAAATATTTATTAAAATTAGTAAAGAAGGATATAATTCCTCTTTATAAAAATTAAAAAACTAGATAATTCTTTAATAAATAGATTAAATAATAAAATTTATAAAAAAACTAAAAATATAACTATAATAGAATTTTATAATAATAAGAAACTTTAGTTTTAGACTAGGATTAAAAAAATAATAATTAAAATCCTTATTAATAATAATTTAATAAGGAATTTAATCAACTCTAATTTTATAAAAAGAAATTTATTATCTACTTATATACGGATACTATATATTCTAATTAATTTTAATAAATTTAAAATAGAAACGATTAAAAAATATACTAAGATACTTAATTTAAGAATTAACTACTAGTACTTAAAATATTAATTTAATTTAATATTAAAAAGAATAGATAATATTACTCTAAAAATCTTATAACTTATTAAAGTAAAATTTAAAATTAATTAAAAAGCTTAAAAAATATTATTTAGTTAAAATAAGTTTATTATTAAATAAATAAAATACTCCTCGAATATTATAGTATAAATAATAAATAAGTTAAAAAAAATTTTCTTTAAGGAGAAAAAATAATATTATAAAGTTATAAAATTATTACTAGTATCTTTATTTTACTATAATTACCTAATAATTATAAGGAATATATAGAACTATTTTAAAAGAAAACTATAAATTAAGTTTTATCTTTATATTAACTATAAGATTATAAAATTAAGTTATTATTAAAAAAATAATTTATAAAGAAGCTAGTTTACCTACTATTATAAAATAAAGTAATAAAATTAGTAAACTATATAAAGAAAAATAAAATTAAGGGTTTTATCTAAAAATCTAGCTCTTTAATAGAATATCTAGTATTATTTATTTTAAAATAAAATAAAAAGTTATATCTATATATAAACTACCAAGCTTTAAATATAATTATAATAAAGAATAATTATCTTTTATTATTAATTAAAAAGCTTTAAGACTAGTTATAAAATAAAAAATAATTTACTAAGTTTAATATTCTAAGTACCTTTAACTATATTAAAATAAAAATAAAAAAAAGTGGAAAATAACTTTTTATATTAAAAAAAGACTTTATAAGTATTTAATTATATTATTTAATTTAATAAATACTCTTACTACCTTTTAATTATTTATTAACTAGGTCTTAAAAAAATATTTAAATAAATTTATAATAATTTATATTAATAATATATTTATATTCTTAAATATATATAAATAATATATAAAATAAGTTTATAAGATTTTAAAAAAGCTAAAAAAAATCTTCCTTAAACTTAAGTTAACTAAATATAAATTTTATAAGTAAGAAGTTAAGTTCCTAAGATATATTATATTTAATAAAGAGATAGTAATAGACTTAATTAAAATTAAAAGTATAAT
Organism: Cladonia rangiferina; assembly: GCA_023065455.1. NCBI lineage: Eukaryota > Fungi > Ascomycota > Lecanoromycetes > Lecanorales > Cladoniaceae > Cladonia > Cladonia rangiferina. Next base: position 67,196 of record JAJREH010000080.1, read on the forward strand.
AATATAATTAACTTCTATTAATAAGAAGATAGTCTAGTTCTTTCTTAGCTTTATAAATTTCTATTATAAGTTTATAAAAAACTATTTAATAATTATATTACCTTTAATTAACTTAATAAGAAAGGATATTCTATTTATTTAATTAAAAAAATAAAATAACTCTTTTAAGGAATTAAAGAAGTAATTTCTATTTATAGATATTTTTTACTAGTTTAATCTAGAGCTCTTAGTATATATATATATTAATATCTTAAATAATATTCTTAAAATAATCCTTAATTAACTTTTAGAGAAGAAGATAATTTTTATTAAAAAATAAAATTAAAAATATTAATATCCTATAATATTTTATAGTTAAAAGTTACTAAATATAAAGATAAGATATTAGATTTATAATAAAAAATTATTTATAATAATTAACGCGTTTTATATATAAAAGGTTTATCTTAAAGGAATTAAGTATTAAGTTTAAATTCTATTAAATTATAAAAATCTAATATATTTCTTAATTATAAAGGAGTTAAATTAATATTTAATAAAATAATATAAAGAATTATTAATATTTAATTTTAGGATTAATTATATTAGAGATAGTAAAAATAGAGTTATAAATATACTTAATAAATATATTAATTATATAAAGGATATTTAATAAAGTAATAGATAAATCCTTATATAAAATAAAAATAACTCAATTAAATTAAATAAATTAGAAATATTTATTATTATAATTATAAATATCTTTTTAGATAAAATAATTAAATAAATTATTAAGAATCTCTTAAAAAATATAATTATATCTAAAATTTTTAAAGATATTAAAGGCTACGATATATTTAATTAAATAAATTAAAAATTATTAATATTCTAAGATTAAGTTTATATCTTTAAAAATTTAAAAAAGATTATATTTAAAATATTCTATAAAGAAAAATTCTTTAAAGATTATTAAAAAATTAAGAAAATACTTATTAAAATAATTAAGAATTATTATTTTCTAAAAATAAAAAAATATATAAAAGACTATATCTAGACGTATAACTTATATATAAGAATAAAATACATAAAATATTAATCTTATAATTAAATATAAATTATTAATTATAAAAAAGTCTAAAAAAGTATTACTTAAAACTTTATAATAAAACTCTTTATTTCTATTAAGAAATTTATTAAAGTAAAATATAATATTATATTAGTTATTAATAATAAACTAACTAAGCTAATATACTTTATATCTTATAAAGAAGTTTCTAGTATAGAGGACCTTATCTATATATTTTTAAGAATAATAATAATAATCTATAATTTACCTAATAAAATTATCTTAAATAGAAATAAGTTATTTATATCAAAGTTTTAATATTCTTTAATAAACTAAATAAATATTAAATTTAAGATAAGTACTACTTTCTATCTAAAAATAAATAATTAAATAAAATAAATAAACTAAAGTCTTAAATAATATTTAAGATATTATATAAATTATTATTAAGATAATTAAATTAATTATTTATTCTTAGCTTAATTTATATATAATAATTTATTATATAATACTATTAATATAATATTATATTATATAAACTTCGGCTATAAACTTTATATAATCTTAATACTTAAAGACTTAATACTAATTATATTTAAAGCTAAAGAAATTATAAATATAATATTAAAAATTTATAAAAAATTAAAAATAGATTTAAGATTTCTAGCTAAGAAATTAAAAATATATTATAATTAGAAATATTAAAAATTATTAAATATTTTTAAAGAAAATAAAATATATTTATTTAAAAAAAATCTAAAAATAAATTGCTTAAGTAATAAATTAGATTTTATTAAATTAAAATTATTTATAATTAAAAAGAAAAGAAGCTTAATAAATTATATTCTAAATTTTTTATATTCTATAAAAAAATATAATATATTCTATATCTTAGTTCTTAAGAAAATAAACTTCTAAATATTATTATAGATAGTATTATTATTAAATAATCTTAATAATAAAAAATATAATATTAAGAAGATCCTTAATTATTAGAAAAAAAATAAAAGTATAAAGTATTTAATTAAATAGTTAAATTATAAAAATATTAAAAATATATAAAAATTATCTTTAGTACTTAATTACTTTAAAAAAATTATAGAGTATTAATAGCGAGTTAAAATTAATCTATTATAAAAAAATCAATATTATTAAAGAAGTTAAAATTTAAAGAAATTATTATAATAATAAACTTTTTTTTTTTTTTTTTATATTTTAATATTTTCTATTTCCTACTTCTTTATTTTATCTAGTTAAGACTTAATAGATTTTATCTTAATAAATTAATAATATATTTTTAATAAAGTATTATTTTATTTCTTTTTTAAAACCCTTATCTTCTCTTATAAATAATAAATCTTTAAATAATTAATTAAAGTATTATTATAATCCATCTTTAATTTAATATATTCTAAATAATAATCTAAACTTTTATAAATAATATATATAAGTAAGTTATTATAATAATATTTATATTATCTTCTTAATAACTTAATTATATTAAAGTTTATAATTAACTTTATTTTATAGATACTAGAAGTAAGCTTTTTAAGTCTTAATATTAAGTTAGGAAAATAAGAAGATAAGTTATTTTTAAAATAAAAGAAACTTATTAAAAAGATAGTATTATAAACTAGCTTATAAAAGTTAGCTAACTAGTATAAATACTACGCTTTAATAAATAGCTTTAGAAATAAATTTAGAATATAAATAATATAAGACGTATTTTATATATTCTCTAGAATATAAATAATATAAAATATATTTTAAATATTTCCTAGGATATAGATAATACGGGACGTATTATTTAGAATTAAAGAATCCTTAATATAAATTTTTATAGATATAAAGAAAAAACTTCCTTTCTTATTTTCTAGAGTTCTTTATATTCTCTATTAATAGTATAAGTAGTTAATAGCTAATTAATATTAATCTATCTTATTATTATATTAGTTCTACTAAGGAGTTAAACACCTCTATTATATACTATTATTTAGTTTTTTAAAAATAAAGTTCTTTTAATATTTTATCAAGCTAGGTATTAATATTAAGTTAAAATATAATAATAAAAATAATAAGCTTAGTAAAAGAATTATTTATATTAAATATATTAAATTTAATAAAGGACTTAGGAAGTCTATTATAATATAGATATTAATAAATAAGTAAATTATAAATAAGAAAAATTCAGCTCTTAATCTATTTAAATAATTATTTTATCGTTATTATTATATTATTATATAAATATATATTTACTAAATAATAAAATAAATAGATAAGATATTTATACGATTAATATATAATTTAGTAAATATAATAAAAATAATAAAGTTATAATACGAGTAATAACTTATTATTTAATTATTAGTTTCAAGAATACTCTAGCTCTAGTTCTTAGTATTAACTATTAAAATATACGAAGTAATATTATAATATCTTTACTATAAAGTTTATTAATCTTAAATTTATTAGAAAATATAAAATTTTACTAGTTAAGTTAATAAAATCGCTAGTATTAAAACTTATAAATTATAAATATACTTTAAATATTACTTATATAGTATTAATTAAGTTCGTCTTAAATAAATATATTAATAAGTATTATGAAATTATTATAATATTATAATAATTATATATTACTTAATTAATATCTAGATTAATATTAAGTTAAGTACTTATATTTTTTATATATAATACTTTATTCTTTCTTTTCTTCTTTATTAATTAATTTATATATAAAAGTTAATTTATCTTCTATTTATCCATCGCTTTATACAAGATATATCTTATTTTATAATAATATAATAATAATAGTAAAATAATTTAAAAATTAAAAGTCCTAGTATTTTAATTTTATTTATTTATTTACTAGTATTTATTATTATTATAAACTCTTAAATTCTTTTATTAAATATTTATTTATTAATATTTAGATAATTCTTAGCTAGAGCTATTATTTTTTCTTATAAAATTATCTTTATTAAGTAGATTAATTTAATTAATTTAAATTTATTAGAATATTATTTTCTCTATATTTAAATTCTTTTAAATCTCTTATTTATAGTTTTAAAAAAATATAGAATTATATCTATATAGAAATAAAACTTAGGAATATTTATAAATTATTATTAAGTTTTATAAGTATAATATTTTACTTCTTATTTAATTTATTTAATTATAAGTATTATAGATTATTATTATTACTTAATATTAATAAATAGTAAGCTATATTAAATATAATTTAATTTAATTATTAAGTTAAGTAAAATACTATTATTTTTCTTTTAATTTAATATCATCCTATTTTAATATTTTCTTATTTATAATTTTTTTAACTTTTTAACTTTTTAATTATAATTACTTATTTCTTATCTTTAATTTTTTTTAATTTTAATTACTTATTATTACTAGTTATATATTATTTAATTCTCTAAAGTTATTATTTATAAATAATTATTATTATTATTACTATTATTAAATCTTTAAAGTATTTTATATATATTAATATTTATTCTATATAATAGTAATTTATAGCTAATTAAATAAATAAGAAGAATTATTATTAATATTAATAAGATATATATAATAAATATTCTATTAAATAATAATATATATAATAAATAATATATAAATAATAAAAGTATTACTCTTTTTTATAAATATATTATTATAGAATTATTATAATATTATAATAATTATATATTACTTAGTTAATATCTAGATTAATATTAAACTAAGTATTTATATTTTTTATATATAATACTTTATTCTTTCTTTTCTTCTTTATTAATTAATTTATATATAAAAACTAATCTATTCTTTATTTATTCATTACTTTATACAAGGTATATTTTATTTCATAATAATAAGATATAATATTTAATAATAATATTAAGAAAATTTAATATTATTCTTAGAATATTTTAACTTAAACTTTATAATTAAAAGAATAATATTTAACTTAAATTATTATATATTAAATTACCTTAAAGAAAATAAGCTAGTAATAATATATAAATATTATAATAAAAAGAATAAATAAAAGATATAAAGATTATTAAGTAATATTATAAAAATATTAATCTATGTATTTACTAAGCTAGTAGAAAAAGTAATTAATTAAGTAATAATAATATAATTAAAGAATTTTAAATAATTATTTAATAAAGATAAAGAAAAGTTTTATAAGTTTATATTAAATATTATAACTATTAGCCTAGATAACTATAAGAAATTCTTTAATAAAATAAAATAAAAGTTAATCTTAAAGAAATAACTAAAATAAAGAGTTTTAAAGTAATATTATAAATAATTAAAGATCTAGAATTTTACTAAGATTAATAAGTTATTATTAAAATAATTAATAAATTATATAATGAATCTTATATCTAGAAACTTACTACTTATAAAAAGAGTATATAGAATATTTTATAAATAGATAATAATAATAAAGAAATATATTAATAATATATTAAATAAAAAGTATATTAAATCTAGTATATTATTATATATAACTTTAATATTAATAATTAAAAAGCTAAATAAGAGATATAAATTTATATTAATTATTAAATTCTTAATATCTTTATTATTAAGAATAGAAATATACTTCTATTAATTAAGAATATATTAACTAAACTTTATATTATTAAAATATATAGTAAATTTAATATTATTATTATCTTTAATAAGATTAAAATTAAGAAGAAATATAAAGAGAAAATAGTTTTTTTTTATAAAATATAGATTATTTAAATATATAGTAATATTATTTAAATTTTATAATACTTTAACTACGTTCTAAATATTTATAAATAAAATACTTTATAAATATTTAAATATTTTTATATAGTTTATCTAAATAATATTTTAATTTATAATAATTTAATAATAAAATATATTAATTATATATAAAAAATCTTTAATAAATTATTATAAATAAGTTTATTCTTAAATATTAATAAGTATAACTTTTATATAAAGGAGATTAAATACTTTAAATAAATAATAATTATAAATAAATTAAAGATAAATCTAAAAAAGATTAAGATTATTATAAAGTAAAAAATATATTAATATATTAAAAATATCTAATTATTCCTAAGATTTACTAATTTTTATAGAAGGTTTATTAAGAGTTATTT